>JAMZAV010003593.1:0-63505 GCA_024449915.1 Sweltsa coloradensis
TGGTATTTACCAATTTTAATCGCACAGAAAAGCGCATTTGGTGAAGTTTTAAAAAAAAAAAACGAAAAAGCAAAATAAAGCATAATTTGAATTTCATTGAGCATAATTTTTCAATTAAAAAAATATATTTCCTGGAACCCTAGGCCCTACCTATTGTGTTTTATTATTTATTAATGTTAGGATATTTATTTAGCTACCAGCTTGAGGTAACCTCATTTAACACTCATTTACAGAGTAAAAATAACAATCAATACGGTACCCGGTATTATCATGAAATCATGATCCAAGAAAAATATTAGTCAAAATTTGAAATTAGGGAAAGAAAATATAATTTGGTCCATTGCTTGGAGCTGTATGGGCTAAACCTATACTGAGGGGAATATAAATTAATAAAATTATCATTTTGTACAATTCTGAGATATATACCTACTACAATAAATCAGTGAATACAAATTTCACAAAGTATTAATAATATTAGTGCATCAATAATGTATACTAAAATTAAAATGCCTTACAATGTAGGAACCATTTCAGAGTAGCCTATAGGTGTATCCATACACTGATGTTTGGCAGAGTATAACTTTGGAATATTTTCAAATTCAATCACAGCATTTGTTGACCAGTTTGGCATCCATTTGTACAATGGGTCATAACAAGTATAGTTGATCGGAGAGTTGTCCCAATCGATAGTCAAATTGGTCTGAAATTAAATCAGGAAATCATTATTGATGATATGCTTTTACCTTTTTAAAACCTAGTTATTTGCATGAGAAATAATGAAATAAATACAGCCAAAACCGGTAAACATAAGTGGGCTCAAACAGCTCTTGCATTCTCATTAGCCCTCAATGACAGGCATAACCTACGGCACATCGTAATAACTCTGATAAAGAAAGGGAAAAATATGGAGATGGGCTTGACGGCCATGCTATATTTGACTATTTCAACTGATCCTACATTTTGCTAGTATTACGGGCTGTACAAGTCTTGAAATTTGGAGACAACATCGAGAACTGAGTTCTGCTCGAACATCGTTCCATTAACTTCACCAGTTGTTTGAAATAATATCATTACAATTTACAACAATGTACAATATGACAATGGTAGTATTTCTAAAATATAGGTAGGCCTACCCTGTATAAAAATTGTGGAATGCGAATCGGCTGGATTGACAGATTGATTGATTGGATATTGCTTAACGTCCCATATTAATGATTTTTGGCTATTCAAGACGATGAGTGGTGATAGATGAGGATGAAGTATGAACAGAAGAGAGGAGGGGAAACCCGGTACTGCCATGTAGCCTACTCCTTCGAAAAGTACCAAGGGGACCAACGGCTTAACGTCCCATCCAAAAGGACGGTGTAACCTTTGACAGAGGTTCCTCCACTAACCCGGACTGCTGAGCACACGTCGAGGAGAACGAAGCCGTTGCACTAGCTCTCGAACCCTCTATCTGCTCTAACTAGCGATATACGTGAGTTTCAGGGCAAAGCGGTCACCCACTCTACCCCTGACCACGCCCGAGTTTGCTTATCTTCAGTGTGCAAGTGGGAACCGGTTAAACTACCTCGGCTAAACCGCTGGCTGCGAATTGGCTGGAGTATTGAGTGTTAGGATAGGATCCAACAGCTTAAAAAACCAGGCAATATAATAAAGAGTAAAAATAGTTTTCAGGTGGAAAGAAAAAGAAAAGGCAAAACTGATTTGCCTAGAAGACGATCTCACTCAAACGAATATGAACATAAAATCATGTTGGTAGCTACCTTTGCATCATCACACAATTTTGACGGAATACCCATTTTGACATTATGTGTGGCATCTGTTAGGTGTTCTGGCAGCCATCGTCCAGTCCACAACTCTGGCTTAGAAGTAGATGGGCCTTGATCTTTCACTTCTAATGCACTCCCAACCAATGTCAAGTAAACAAGGCATGTCACCATCACAGGCAAAAGATTCATGATGACTGTAGGCTAGGAACGTTTAATGACCTACAACAGAAAAAGTACATCATCATGCCACTAAATATTATAGTAGAGTAGAATCTGAACTGAAAAATACATCAAGACACAAAACGTGAGAGGAAAGGAATTTAGAACAATTAGGGAGAAGATAAAAGCTACAGAAAATTATCTAGAGGAGATATTTGAATAATTAGGAAATGCTGTTTTACAAAGGAGGCAAGGATGGAAATCGTGATTTTCTAAAAGCTAGTGGATCTGGTTGAAATGTTTTACCAGCAAGTAAGAAAGTAAGTACCCCTAGGCTATAAGTAAGTTAATGAGGATTTCCTTAGGCCCTATATGTATAGGCCTAAGCTATATTAGGCCCTATAACTAGCTAGTTTGCTACTGCCACTTAATTTAAAATTAGTATGCTGCCATGCGTGCCAAATCATTAAAGAAAAATGCGCTACTATTGGTCTCGGATAACCTGACACTCGTCAGGATCAACAACAACCAACATTGAAGCCAACATTGAAAATTTACACACAACTGACATTAGGTAGGGTCTACCATACCTATTTGGTCATGTTATTGTGATATTTTGTCACACAAATCAACATTTTATAAGTTGTGAATGTACTTTAACGAAATGATTTTAAGAAATTGCTATTACAAAAGTTGTTTTTTGCTTGGTATGGTATTTGTGTTCCCCAAATTGCCGCTCTTTTCTAATGCCAACCTTGCCAGATGTGATGGCAATGTTTAGGGGCATCAAATGTCATATTTTTATTCATACACTTAAACAACACTCAATTATTAGGATATATTGAGCAAAGCTTGGTTTTAAAATTGTCGTGGTCTCCTTCAAAAACAGTTTTAGAGACCGTTATTTTATTTACTTTTAGCCAATCTGGTAGCCATGGTGCCTGGGCAACAGCGCTGCGATCACTCCGCGAGTGCCACCTTTATAACTGGGACCTCCATATACATGCTTGTGTTAGGGCAAGCACATATCTTAGATTCAGGGCGCCGGGTTTTCTAAATTCCGAGGGGTGCTGAAATATTTCACTAACATTTCGAAGACTGCCCGTCAGTGATTTTCTAAAACGATTTTGCTGCATTGTTTTGTGTACTGTATTATATCAGTAATGAAATTAGCCTGTGTAATTGTCATGATTTCGGTATATTTTATTCAGTGGCGGATAGCCGTGATTCATGGGATTAATTTTCAAGATTTTCATGCACATAATTGTATAACGAAAATTATCTACGGAAGCGAGTTCGCTTTTACAAAACCAGGGCATGTTTGAAAGCTATGGTTGTTACTGCCCCTTTTCGCAGAAGGCGAGAAAATTTGCTAATTTACAACTTAAGGCCTAGATGGCCTAATACAAGTAAAAGAATCGAAAATGGCACAATAGGTGATGGTAATGATTGGCTGCACAATCAAAATAGGAATCTTATGGGGGAGTGGGGGATGACGATCGCCCCACCGCACTGCCCCCCACTGTATCCGTTACTGATTTTGTTGAATCATTTTAGCTTCTCTACAATTGAAAAATATAAAATATATAAAAAATGTAAATTCCCGTTTCTGTTCAGGCATGCACAGAAAAGGTCAACCAGTATATTTTATGGTTGTAGATTTGTTATTCGAAAGATAAGAAAATGCCACAGGACAATTTCCACAATTGAGTCACAATCCGAATTATCCGATTTATCACCAGACTTGAAAGATTTACAAAAAATAGCTCTATAATCTCTAAACTAACTAATCTATGAACGTTTTTAGACGAGTGAGCGCAGCGTAACGAAGTCTTTCCTAACGCTACTCGATCGGGCCTTGGCCGTGAGCATTGTCCAATGTATGTATGTATGTATGTTAAATGTCTGTCTGTCCGGGCTCATACGGCCGAACGGCCATATAGATTGAGCTGAAATTTTAAACACACATCCGTGACCAGGTAACTGAGAACTGCTAACAAAATGAGCTCAATCCGTTGCGATTTAAACCTGCAAGAAATAAAAAACTGAAAAATACGTTGAAATGTATAGAAATTATTTTAACGACAATGGTTTTCATTTTGAAATAATATTTTTTGTTTGTTATTTACCTGGCTGTGAAATGCCGTGTCCAAGGTTAATCGAATGTTGGACGTCAAGGTACCCCCAAATTCCGCTCGTAGATTGAGTAAACCTTGCAATATTTTCACGTATTTCGTACTGGCTATGTTTTCCATAGTATTGTCACAGATGATGGACTACACTGCGTTATATGCATTTCAAAACATGTTTAAATAATTTTTAAAAAAACAATCCAGAAAAATTACAAAATCTTTCCCGACCATTGAACCCACGTCTCCCACATTTCGGCTATAAGGGCACTTTAGCCAACTCGACTAGGGAAACGCCAAAGTCGTTGTTAGACGAGTGAGAGAGTCATGTGTTGAGTACGCGGGAACATTTGCATTTAAGTTTGATTATAATATTCGTATAAATAATAGGGTATTTAAGTTTAGGTCATAGTTTAGGCCATAATGCTCCACTGTAGCCTATGATAGGCTAAGAATTCCTAAGATAGGGGGAAGAAAAGGAATGTAACCGGGTACTCAACACATGGCTCACTCACTCGTCTAACAACGACTTTGGCGTTTCCCTAGTTAGACGAGTGAGCGAAGCGAATGAGGATTCTGTTACGCTCTACTCGATCGGGCCTTGGCCGTGAGCATTGTCCAATAAATGTTTGTATGTTTGTCTGTCCGGGCTCATACGGCCGAACGGCTAAATAGATTGAGCTGAAATTTTAAACAGACGTCCGTGACCAGGTAACTGAGAACTGCTAGCAAAATGAGCGCAATCCATTTCGATTTAAACCTACAATAAATAAAATGGGATTTTTAAAAATATCGGTAGCATTTGTTTAGATTTTCCATATGAAAAATAGGCCACAGCCTACGATATAATAAAAACAATTCAGATATAGTCGCTATCAGTCGGTGATTTTTTGTATGTTTTTGTTGTCAATACGGTATGTCATTCTCTAAAGGTAATGTCATTATTCTTGTTTAAATTCATCAACTAATTAATAATGATGACCAATTGACCATCCACAAGATACAGTACAATACCGCAGCCGCAGTAGACCCGATACAGTATACACGCAGTACTACGACATATAAAGGTATAACTAAAATCGTAGACTAGACCACCTACTTTATTCTAACCTACGTCATGAATGTTAGATATGTGTACGCTTTACGTAGGCCTAAACCATATGGTCGTGCATTTGGCACAGAGCATGGCTCTGCATATCGTAAAAGACGAGGAAATAGACTAAGTCCATCTCGCAAACATCAGCTGGTAAGTATAAAAGACAAGTATATATTATCTCCCCGAAAAGATGCGACCTCTGGCAGTCGTCGTCGGGGACCTCTACCCCTTCCCTGACAACCCCCTTGACGACGATGACCATGATAACACGAACGATGCCAAAGACAAAGACGACCACGACGTGAGAACCCCCTTTTATTCACCTACTCGTGGCTGGTGCTGACCAGCATAGGATTTTCCTCCCTAAATCCCTTAGGCTAGAGTAGAGCATCATAACCGAACGGTTGACGCGCCCTGAAACCAAAACTAAAAACTATTTTCTCTGTTCGCCTCCCTAAGCTTAAATTATCTTTAATTTTTCATTGACGCTGGAAGCAGTATCTATACTAGTGTAGGAGTCGTACACTAGCTGGCCGTTCCATTTAGCCTGGGGTGTATCTGTTGATCAAGTGTCTGTGACCACAAATGTTTGTTCAATGATTATACTAGGAAAACGCTAAGTCGTTGTTAAACGAGTGAGTGAGCCATGTGTTAAGTACCCGGTAACGTTCCCTTTCCTCCTCATATACCTAAGGCCTACCTAGCCTATCGTAGGCTAGAGTGGCGCATTATGGCCTTACAGTTGACGCGCCCGTATACCAACTAAACTCAAAACCCTATTAATTATACATGTATAATAATTATCATCAAACTTAAATGCAAATGTTCCCGGGTACTCAACACATGGCTCACTCACTCGTCCAACAACGACTTTGGCGTTTCCCTAGTTTAGACGAGTGAGCGCAGCGAAACGAAGTCTTTCCTAACGCTACTCGATCGGGCCTTGGCCGTGAGCATTGTCTGTATGTAAAATGTTTTTAAAATATTTGTTTGTCTGTCCGATCCCATACGGCCAAACGGCCAAATAGATTGAGCTGAAATTTTAAACAGACATCCGTGACCAGGTAACTGAGAACTGCTAACAAAATGAGCACAATCCATTTCGATTTAAACCTACAAGAAATAATAAACTCAAAACTGAAAAATAGACTGCCAATGTATACCTAGGAGCTATCCGAATAGTGCCAAAACGCGTTCATTCCCTGGTCTTATTCTCGTTTTACGTCATCGTTACACGTCATGACATCCGTGACGTAGCTAGTAGCATCCGAATAGTCGAGCGCACGATCGAGACTCGCCGAAATCTGGGAATGAGAACAAGAATCGGAAAAGGACACCTGATCTTGTTCTTAGTACTAGAACATGGCGGCTGTTTACGATACGTCCGATAAATTACATAAATAAATTAAAGATAAAATGCATGAAGCAATCTAGTAACAAGACCAGGAATCAGACCAAGAATAAGAACAAGACCAAGTAATGAGACCAAGAACGGCAAAGAACACTATTCGGTTAGGTCCTTATTCTCGTTTTACGTCACCGTTAGGCGTCATGATATCCATGACGTAGCTAGTAGCATCCGAATAGTCGAGCGCACGATCGAGACTCGCCGAAATCTGGGAATGAGAACAAGAATCGGAAAAGGACACCTGATCTTGTTCTTAGTACTAGAACATGGCGGCTGTTTACGATACGTCCGATAAATTACACAAATAAATTAAAGATAAAATGCATGAAGCAATCTAGTAACAAGACCAGGAATCAGACCAAGAATAAGAACAAGACCAAGTAATGAGACCAAGAACGGCAAAGAACACTATTCGGTTAGGTCCCTAATTTTAACAACAATGCTTTGTAGGTACTTGAAGAAGTCATTTTTATAAATAATTTTTGGTATGCCGTGATTACATGCATAGCTGTGAGCAAGGTTTATCGAATCTGGTACGACCAAGGTTCCCCAAATTCCGCTGGGACATTGAGTAAACCTTGCAATCTTTACTCGTATTTCGTACTGGCTATGTTTTCCATAGTATTGTATGCATTTCAAAACATGTTTTATAATTTTTTAAATACAATCCAGAAATTAAAAAATCTTTTCCGACCGGGGGTTTGAACCCAGGTCTCCCACATTTTGGGTATAAGGGCGCCTTAGCCAACTAGACTAGGGAAACGCCAAAGTCGTTGTTAGACGAGTGAGCGAGTCATGTGTTGAGTAGGTACCCGGGAACATTTGCATTTAAGTTTGATAATTATGTTGGTATAAATAATTGGGTTTTAAAGTTTAATTGGTATAAGGGTGCGACAACTGTAAGGCCATAATGCGCAACTGTAGCCTAACATGCTAGATAGGTCTAATGTAGGAGGAAGAAAAGTAGTGTTAACGGGTACTCAACACATGGCTCACTCACTCGTCTAACAATGACTTTGGCGTTTCCCTAGTATAAATGTAGACAGCTCAAAACTTTGTTATTGTATAGACCAATTTTTTTTCATATAGAATATTTGGAGGGGTGCACAGTCAATCCCAACACCAACACCACAATCTCTACCAACAGGTAAAGGTGTAGGATACAACTCTAATAACAGGTAAAGATATAAGATACAACTCTACCCACACGTAAAGGTGTAGGATATAACTCTACCAACAAACACACAAACAATCCAAGGGGTGCTTCATCCCCCTGAGCACCCACGAAGTCGGCGCCCCTGCTTAGATTCACTGAAACTATATGTTACATCTTAGAGTAGCCGGACTATATTTGATGTCAACATGGCAATCACCATACGAATAATATTCGATGATACATTAAGAAACGATGACCACTAATTACTCGATAACACGTTAAGAGCCGATGATCACTAATAGCACACCAAGAAACAATAATTACTCGAGAGCACATTAACACTGTCCCGACCACATTAAACACTGGGACAAACACATTCCCGCACAATGCATTAGAACGCTCTGGCCGGGAGAAGGTTAAGAAGCAATTGTCACGTAATAAATTCAAATACGATCATGATTCAATATCAAAAACTTTCCTATACACAGTTGATTTCATATAAATGTTATATTTTTATCAGGTCATTAAAATCACGTAATCACGTAAAAGTTAGGTAAACAGTCTCATTTTCACAGATTTACTCACAGATTAATGAGTATGATTGGAGAAGGGTTGACAGGTTGGGAAAGCATAAAGAACATAAAGAACATAAAACCCAGCCTGAAGGGCTGGGGGCGACAAAACTTTTCACCTGCTGATGACAACTGCAGCTAATTTAAAGTTAGTAACAAACAACTTCAGGCTGGGTTTTATGTTCTTTATGTTCTCTATGCTTTCCTAACCTGTCAACCCTTCTCCAATCATACTAAACTAGCCGATTGGCCTTTTCCTAATTGTAACATCACAGATTAATGAGTGACAATTGGTATAACTCAAGGACCTTTTGGAGAGAGGATCTCATCTCTTTGGTGGGTGGTACGAACAGTAGCTCGACCCTCTCTCTCCATCATACGAGCATCAGCTCGATGATACCAACCTAAAATTGCACAGACTTTGGTCCGACAATTATTCCACCACAAAATAGCACGAGCTTGCTTGACTATTTTTATTCCAATTTCCAAGTCCTCTGTCGTCGTAACCCATTAAATATAAAAATGTTAATTTTCCTTTAAATAAAAGTATTCTTTCATCCAAAACATCTAACTGGTGAGTGTACAAAAAACATGTATTTCAGACAGCCTATTCATATTCATTTTAATATTACTAGGAAGCTTCGCAAACGCTTATTTCAGGCGCGTTAGTGGATGAGCGTA
Source organism: Sweltsa coloradensis (assembly GCA_024449915.1). Classification (NCBI taxonomy): domain Eukaryota; kingdom Metazoa; phylum Arthropoda; class Insecta; order Plecoptera; family Chloroperlidae; genus Sweltsa; species Sweltsa coloradensis. Next base: position 8,974 of record JAMZAV010003593.1, read on the forward strand.
ATTTTTTTTTAAACAAAAAAAGAGTAAAATTTGGATTTTCATGAGAAATAATTTTTCGATTACGCTCAAATTTCACAGGAATATATTAATTCATAAAATTAAGGTTCTGTGAAAAAATCATTACATTCGGATAAAGCAAGTAGGTGTTATAAGTCGAAGGAATTTTTTTTTAAATAAAAAAAAATTGTAAAATTGCAATTTTCGTGAAAAATTATTTTTTCGATTGCCCTCTAGAACGTGGCAGTTTTAAGTTCAGAGATTTCAAAGGTCTCCAGAAAATTTCATCGCAATTGGAGTATCGGTTTAGCCGGAATCGTGTTAAGAGACACACAAAAATACAAACAGAAAGGAAAAAAAAAACATAACGGATTTTTTTCTCCAGTGTAGTAGAATGGAATCTTCGCTACGCTCATCCAATTATGTGATTTAGAGGTAAATAAATACCAGTAAAAGCTCAGAGTTTGAATTATCCTTACAACTACCTAGTGGTTAAAGATTCCGCTCCTTTGCCTTCCGCTCATCTAATTTATAGAACATCCATAAAGTACTTTGTTGGTAAATTAATAAATTCGCTTCCATTCTGTCTGTCTCAACACGGACATAAAACATCTGTTGAGTGGTGGCAGACGCTACTTATATCGTCCAACTCCCTTCCCACCAACAAAATATCTTTCTGCTCCCCCAACACTTGGGAGGATAGAAAGAACTAGAAAATTTTTGTTGCAAAACCCAAGTTTTAATGTCAGAAGCGGGAAATGGCAATTGATAATGATTATGAGGTACTAGGTAATAGATACTAGTAATTGGCATTAGGGAAGGGGAAGCACACACTAATCAATGTGATTGTTAATGTTTGATAAACGGATGTTTCACTAAAATTTCAATTATCATTTATCATTAATAGAAATATTATCAAACTGCATTTTGTGTTTTGTGTAAATACTAATTAGACAAGTGAGTGCAGCGAACGAAGTCTACAATGGAGGTTCTTCCGGAACGGCACTCACTGTGAGGATGTCTGTTTGTCTGTCTGTCGTCTGTTCGATGCCATACGGCCGAATGGCCAAACAGACTGATCCGAAATTTTAAACAGACATCCGTGACCAGTTAGCTGAGAACTGCTTACAAAATGAGAAAACTCCGTTGCGATTTAAACCTACAGGAAATAATAAATTTAAAAATAGGTAGGAAATGTGTAGGATTTAATAGCAAAAATTTAGGATTTAATAGCATAGCTACTGGACATGTAGGTATAACACTGTAAAACTTCAAGTATTATCCTAGTAGGAACTATGAAATTAGAAAACAAGATTTTTATTTCTTTTCAAATTTTGGGATACGATAGTTCAATGGGCCATCACTACACATAAGTCGCTCACTCATCTAACAACGACTTTCGCGTTTTCCTAGTAAATAAGACAATTTGACATTTAGCAATCACAGAGGCTCAAAGATTTTGACACTATTTCTGTCCGAAAAAATAAGCATTGACTTTGTTAGACATCCAATCTTACCTATGCCTGTATGTTGGGAAATTGTATACTATTTGTATCGACAATTGACATCGACATTTTCGTTTGTCAATATTTTTTATTTGTCGTAGCGCATCCATTTAATATTCCTACAGGATTGACAAAAACTACAAACAACTTTTAACCTTCAGAAATTAAACACAATTAGGGAGCAATAATGATAACAAATTAACGATGGATGTCATAAAAAATAGTTGTAGGTACCAGTAGTTTAAGTGACTATGAATATGATTGTACGGAATTACTACCGGCACAGATAATGGTAACTATTATTGTGGCAATGGTGTAGAAGAATGTGTTTATTACTAATTCTCTATTGAAACTAGGATAGCCCTGGGCCTAATAATGAATACACCTGTAGCTAACATGATTATGACTGCAGTAAATGGAAGTGTGATTGTGGATCTGTGATATTGCGCTTTGAGGATGTAAAAATTATTATAGCTGCTAGCTGTAGGCAACGTAATGGAAGCATTTAGATGGATTAACGTGGGTAGGGTACCGTGCTGGTACGTACCATATAAATTAATATGAGAGCAGGGGCGTAGCGAGGGGGGATCAGGATGGTAATTCCCCCCCCCCCTAAATCAGAAGAAGGGTTATAATAATACCCTACACATGGCAAGATTTTGTAAACTGACAGTATGTGGATCTTCACAATTTTATAAATTATTGACAAAAGCACTCTAAAAACTAGTAAAATGTCACTATTTGCAATGTTAGAAATCAAAACATTTCTGGGGCTATGCGCCCCAGACCAGAACTAGCTGAGAGGAACATGCCCTAGATCTCCCATCCATTGTACCAGCATACGTACTTTTCCCGAAATAATAGTTTTGTGGGCAGTTCTTCTCCTTCACCAAGAAAGAATGTTCGTACACCAACCAAATTTGGCATGTTGTCAGGTACTTAAATCCCCCTGATTTTGATAGTTTTTAAGTTCACTCATGACGGCTAGGCGATACCTCAAAATCACCCCAAGTCTGCTTGCTGTATAAGGTGCCAGAGTGTGTAGCGCACCGCGGCTTGGCTGAGGCGCCCTAACGGGCACCTGGATTGTTGATTTTGAGGTTATCTCCTGTCCAAAAACTGCTCTTTTAATTAGGTAGTCCCTCTTTCATTCTGCCAACTTTTCTGACATCTTTAGTGGATTGTGACCCATATTTCCTAGGGGGCCTCCCTCCCAGCCTCCCCACATACAAAAGCATGTATTCTACCCATGGAAAGAGGGGATTCCCATATATCCATAATTAATTTTTGGATGACACCACTGGGTAAAATTGTACTTTCAGACTGTGTCTCTTGTTAATAATTTAGGACTATATATACCACTGCTGCCAACCCTCATAGGCTCTAGTGACCCTGTTCATTTTACTCAGCCTATCTTTTTCCTCCTATGACTTCTAATTTTGCCATCGATAATCCTTGACTAAGACAAAGTTAGATTTCCAGTTTTAACAATACCTTAACTGCAACCAGCTTGAAGAAAGCACGAAAGCCCTTCCTAATAATTATGTTTGTGATGGGTGGGCAGATCCCTCAACAATTTCTGAGAAGGCGATTTCAACCAAGGCGCTTGGATGTGCGTGCTACGTAGGTAGTCATTAATTTAGGATCAAAGCGGAGAAAAGGATTAGCCTAGTATAAAGATCATTATTGGTTATGCAAATGAAGGTTGTTTAGGTGACAGGTAGATTTCTAGGATTTCTCAATGATCCTAATCTAATCGCACCCTCCAAAACGATCTCTAATCCTGCTCTCTAACCAAGATTTGGGAATCGTGCCTCGACAACTCAATGACACACTGTTTTTCAAGCTGTTACAGCCTCGGTATGCCCAATTTTTGTTATATTAGGGCCTAAAAAGAACAAAATTAAGTGCTCACCTAAATGAAGAGGCTTGCCACCAACTGGAGATCGAGTCAATTGGCAGCTTGCATAGTAGGCCTATAGGTAGGGGTCTACCCTATGATTAACCTTGGATTTCTGGTGTGCAACTATGACGCTGTAGACCTATGGTGGTATTTTAGACATAAATGAAATTAATAAATTAATCTGAAATCTTCATAAGATTAGTTGGCATTATTTTAGTACTCCGTAGCCTAAGCCTACTGCCTAAGTAGGCCTACCGTAACGCACTTTCCCAACGACATGCTTGACCCGGGTTCGGAAGTACCAATCATTCATCAACAAATTCACAACGTTTTCCACCTTCCTGCTGCACCAGCTCTAGGAAACTAAATTAGGAAACCAGAAATTAATATTATCAATTAGTCCTACAAGGTTTTCCGGGATCTTTTGCAATGGGTTAAATAAGGAGGTCCCGCAAAGCGCATTGATTTCTTTTAGGCTATGGTGGCTACCTAGTCAAGACTGGCCGTCTACGTAGATAGGCCCAATACTAGGCCTACCGGTACTTTTATTTTTGAAACGTTGGCATTATTATATTGTTGCCTTCTCCTATTGATTGGTAGTTGGTGGCAGATTTTTAATATATCCTTCCTTCCATCTTTTCAAGCTTTCTTTTGATTAATCATTCCTATTCTTGAATTCCATGGTCTTGCCTTATTCCCATTTTTTCTTGTATTATTCGCTTCGTCTTCTGACCATATGCCACTTTATCTCTCTCTCTCTCTCTCTCTCTCTCTCTCTCTCTTTTTTTTTTGACATACTAATGACTATACTTGAATCTATAAACTTCTCCCGCCCAACCGTTCAGTGGGTGCATTCTTACCTCAGTTGAAGACAGCAATGTATAGTATCGGGTTATAACAAATCTGAATGGATGCCACTTAAGACTGGGGTGCCTCAAGGCAGTGTACAAGGGCCATTATTATTCTCACTCTTTATTTATGACATATCGAAATCGCTCAAATATTGTTTTCACCATCTGAACGCCGACGACCTTCAAATTTATCTTCATTCCTCCCATCTCGCAATTAACCAAGCAATTCAAATGATGAACGAGGATTTGCAATCTTTACATGTCTGGGCGACCAAAAATGGTTTGACTATAAATCCCATAAAATCCCAAACTATGATTCTAGGTTATCACAAACTGCTAGCAAAAATAGACCGCACAAAAAATCAACTTTGTTAGGCCTACCTTAAGCGGCACGGCTATACCTTTTCAGCGTCATTTTAGAAACTTGGGACTCTTTATGACAGATGACATGACCTGGACGGAACATATCAAACACGTGTGTCAGAAAACCTACGCATCTCTACACTCTTTAAACCGTTTAAAAAACTTCCTTCCAACAAAATTAAAAACAATGCTCATACAAAGCCTCGTCATGCCTCATTTTGATTATTGCGACGTTGTGTACAATGACCTAACTGAGGACCTCTCTATTCGTCTTCAGAGAGCTCAAAATGCCTGTGTTCGTTTCATCTTTGGTTTCAAAAAAAATGATCATATTAGCCTATTAGGCCTACCCCTGGTTTCAAAAATCTTGCATGGATTCGTCTAAATGACCGTAGAAATCTACACTTGATTTGCCTTGTTCATCGTCTGCTCTCAACATCAACACCTTTGTACCTAGCAACTAATTTTCAATACCTATTCTCAAACCATACCTTCAACACTAGATCTAGATCAGGTACTCAGTTAACATTTCCAACCCATAGAACCAATCTTCTTGACCACTCTTTTACAATAAACGCTATTCGAGTCTGGAATACTCTCCCAACCAGCATCAGGGATGTTTACGGAATTAGTTACGACACTTTCAAGCGTAAAGTATACCAACATTACTTGAGTAATTATAATTAATTAGCAGCTATAAACATCAGCCGCTACAGCCTTTGTTAATGATTGAGTAATGCATACCACAACCTGCTCCTGCTCACTTGTATTTCTGCACACAATGGCTAAAGCCATATTAATAGTGTACTTTTGTGTGAATGAATGAATGTTTCTTAAACTATTGTAGATTTACATAAATAGATTTAAATCAATAATTTGCATAACATTACCATACCTAGAAAATTTTAACTTTGCAATAATGTTACTCCTACTGTATTATTACATACTAATTTAGTTTGTTTTAGTTAGGTACTTTAGTATGATGTTAACATTATTTTTAGCTCTTAAATTGCACATTTAACTTGTGTGATCATAGTATTTAAATTTATTTCAATATTTTATGTAATCCTGTAATGTCGTGATGTGTTGTAATAAGGAAGTGGTTGGATGGAAGAGAACTACTTGCCTTAATCCCACCATCAATAAAGACGACAATCAAATCAAATCAAATCAAATCTCTCTCTCTCCCTCTCTCACAGGCTCAATGAAGCTTGGCCTCTGCTACCCTCATACTCCCTTTCCTTCTCTCTAATCAGGGTGAACCATAGGCAGCAACTTTAGTGATTTTTTAATCCTTTTATATCCACCCACTATACCCCCCTCCACCATCGTTCTGGCCATGAACGAGTTCCTTCCAACATCAGTTGCCCATGTCCCTCTCTCATACTTCCGCATGTGATCTCCTCTGGCTACATACACATTCATTTAAGTTTCTTTGCTCAGATCTTTGCTCAGGGCTAGCTACCTATAGGCGCTCCACGCTAAGAAAGGAGATGCGCGCGCTTTCTTCTGTGAAAAAGTCATTACAATCGGATAAAGCATGTACTGTTAAGTCAAAAAATTGTTTTAAAAAAGAAAAAAAAACGTTAAATTTCGATTTTCATAAGAAATAATTTTTCGATTGCGCTCAAATTTCACACGAATATCTTAATTCATAAAATTATGGTTCTGTGAAAAAATCATTAAAATCGGATAAAGCATGTAGGTGTTATAAGTCGAAGAAATTTTTAAAAAATCGAAAAAAAATCGTAAAATTGTGATTTTCATGAGAAATAATTTTTCGATTGTGCTCAAAAACGTGGCAGTTCTAAGTTCAGAGATTTCGAAGGCCTCCATAAAATTTCTTCGCAATCGGAGTATCGGTTTAGCCGGAATCGTGCTAACAAACAGACAAAAATACAAAAAAAAAGAAAGAAAGAAAAGAAGAAAAAAAACATTCCGGATTTTTTTCTCCAGTGTAGTGAAATGGAATCTTCGCTACGCTCATCCAATTAATTTTTTGGATGAGCGAAGCAAAGACTTCAATTTCACTGTCCGCCCAAAAAATTTAGCTCGGGTGTTTTTTTTTTGTCTTTTTTTTTTGCTCTTTAGGCCTACTGGGCAATGGCATGTGCGATCTTGATGAAAATTGGAAGGGGAACCTTCGAATTCCGAACTTAGAAATGCACACGTTTTTGGGTACAATCGAAGAAAATTCATTCATGAATATTGCTACTTTTTCGATTTTTTAGTGTGATAATTTCGTGACATTTGAAACCCATTCTGGACAAAAACGGGTGGGGCTACAACGTCAATTTTACATGGACATTCAAGGTAATGGGTGATGTATTGCTTTTTGAAAGAAAAAGTTTGAAAAAAGTATCCAGAATCATTAGAATAAGGGGTAGGGCCTACTTCTTTGGTTGGTAATGGATACCGTTTTTTAACATCACTTTTTCAATAAAAACACTGAAAAACAAACTACCGGTACAAGTAGGTTGTAAACAAAAAAGGATTCGGGTGCGCTCTTATCGATTATATCCTAGAACTAGGCCGGCGCACTGTAGGCCAGCGGAAAGTTCGGCTAACCTTCCGCAAGTAGTTTTGTAAAACGCGTCCATTTTTTTTAGGTTAGTTTTTTAGGTTTATAATAAACAATTAAACAAAGTAGCCTCAAATCAATGGGCTTAACAATAGAAACTTGACAATCACCTACAATGCATTCAAAAAGCACTTGCAAAGGAAAAGTGGTCCCATGCAAACTAAAAGCTCATCCATCAACGCGACTAACAAAAGCGTTTGCGAAGCTTCCTAGTTGTATGAAGTAGGGCCTATTTCATACACAAAGCTTTTTGGTAGGGTTTGGTCTGGGGATACAATACTGATTAGCAGTGCGTGCTGTAGGTCTAGCATGCTGTAGTAATTACCGCCCTTACCTGTTTGTTACCAGTGTGCGCACAACTACCGTCCAACTCCCGTCAATGCACTGTCACATTTCAAGCCAAGCCAGCCACCTTGATCCTTTATATTTTCACACACCCCTGTGGCAAGCCTGTGGCAGTGGCATCCTGTGGTGCCAACTGTGTAATTAAATATTAAATACACCACCATGCACCAATCACAAGCTCACAGCATCACAATAATTATTAGCGTGAAATGGAGTTGGTAGACCTTGCTATATAGACCGCAAACTTTTCCCCAATGGTTGGTAATGATCACGTGGGGCGTCTGCATGACGTTTGCGCATGCGTTTGTTTGCGTCAGACCGGACTTGAGCGAGGAGGCGTGCAGCTGTGTACTTTTTTTTGTCATCACAAAACAAAAGTATTCTCAAATCCTTGTGATTGTGACTCATTACTGTATCTTGTTTCGTCACGCGTGCTCGTAGGCCTAGTGTGTTGGGCGTGCGCTGACAGATAATTTTTTGTGTTGAGCTGCAGCTGAAGAATTTGAAACTAGGGTTTTTGCTGGCTGTCAATTCACTATTTTTTGCTAAGCCATTGTAGAGCTCAAGTTCTGATAATGTCGCTTTACCCTTCTCTTGAAGACATGAAGGTCGACCAGCTAGCAACAGTAAGTAATAATAATTAGGCCTAGGGCCCTATTTTTGGTATTTTGTTGGTGGCCCATTAGGCCGATGACAAGCTTCATCCTCTCCTTCCAGAGCCGAGGCTTTGTGTATTTGCCAAGGTAGGTGCCTAGGCCAGACAAAGGCCTAGGGGCCTAGCCTAGCTATCATCTTTATCTTTCATGGGGATGGGTCTAGACAGGTCCTATGTTTACTTAGGTCCTAAGGCAGACCTAGGGCCTACACAAACAAGCATTAGCTAAGGCCCCTTGCATCAGACAGGGTTTTGACTCAATCAGTGGCTTAGCCCCTACCCTAGTTCTATCCAAGTAAGCCTTGGGATGGGACCAATGCATTATATTTTCCTAAACGTGTAGGGTCCTAGGCCTAGCCTACACTCTTAGCTATCAATGCGTGTAGGCCCCTACACTTAACATGGACAGGCTAGGGCTAGGCATGTGTTTTGTTTGCTGATGACAATATTTGTGTTATCTTTAAGTAGTTTCCAACCTAAGAAGATTGCCTAGCTAGGCCTAGTGTGCCAACAGCAATCACAGTAAAAACAACCTGGGTAGTAGGGGCCTAGACCTCGGTCGCAAACTTTTTAAAAGCCGTTGGTCGGATGCACACAACATAATAGGGCCTAGGCCTACTGTATGCGGTTATTGTTTCTGTAAATGTGGGTACTCTTTCGGTTGGGGTCAGTCATCTTTTTATTGTTGTTGTTGCTGTTGTTTATCACTTCCGCAGTTGACTTTCTAGTCGGTGGCAGACTTAATCCTCTTCGCTACTAGGCCTATTCTTCTTACTCCATGCTCCCTCTTGCATCAATCCTCTATGCTTCCATGCTTGCCTCCTGCCTCATCCCTTTGGTGTCCTCTCTCCTCATCCATCCAGGGTATGTCCATAGGCAGTGATTTTTGATTTAATTTCAGCACAAAGCCCTTAAATCTTTTTGCCCACGGACCCCCTGCCGCCACACGGGACCATTCCACTCGACTATCGTGTAGGCAAGTAGGGAAAAACTTTCCAAAAAATCCGTGCCCCATATCCCCTTTCAAACTTCCACCCATGGTCCCCTCTGCAATGTAGTTGCCTCCCTCAGGTCTCTGTGCAGTTCCTGCCATCCTTCATGCTTTGGGGGATACCCTATACTTTTTGCTTAAAGCCTATCCTGTCTTCTCCTATCTTCAAGTTTCTATCCTAATCCCTCACCATCCCTCCCCACACTCCATAGATCCTCCCTTGTTACCATTTTCATAGTCAATCACTTCCCTCCATTTCCTTCTCACTTTTAAGACTCTCCTGGCTGCTCTCCTCTGAACCGCTTCTATGCACCATATTTTTCTATTAAAAGCTATTCTATGTCATTATTTTACACATTATGAAGGAATACTGCACCTACAACACCTTAAACGTCGCTATTTTAAATATAGGCCTAAAGGAGTTTCAACGCAAAAAGTGTTTTGTTTAAAATAGCGACGTTAGGGGCTCTAGAGGTTTAATTTGTTATTTTCTTATCTTTAATCAATCCCCAGGCCGGGGCTTCGCCCCTGGGCCCCAGAGACGACACACATAGTCTTGGCAGCCGCACCTATAACAACTGTGTTAATAATTGACTAACCCAAACCGAAAAAAGTTAAAATTTGACTGACCCCAACCGAAAGAGTTCCTAAATGTGTAGGTAGTGTAGCTGTGGACCTACACCACAGATAATATATTACACATAGCATCTGTGCCTACACTGTCCCATCCCTGTGTATCCAAGGGCTGGGGTATGGGGTTCAAACCCCCTCACCCTTGACTCCAAAAACACAAAAACAAAAAGTGGAAGGAGTGAGAAAACTACCATATATTCAGGGCTAGGCCTACATGATTACATTAAAAAACATGTTTCATTCAAAATGGGCCTTTCTTTATAGGCCTACATCTAGCTATAATTCTTTAATAGAGGGAGCTATATTTCATCAAGTGCTCGTTGTACCATGGTAACAACTAGCCTTGGCTTGGTAGGCTTACGGTGGCAGATCCAGGGGAGCGGTAGGGGCAATCATTGCCCCCCCCCCCCTTACAGAGGTCCTGGATCCGGCCCTGCCTTGGTACGGTAGTAGGTACCGGTAATTTGGATTCTAATTGGTACTTTCTTCTTCCAGGCTCAAGGTCTTTATGAACAACAGTTCATTGCATCTCCTCCACCAGTTTTTCAGTCTCCTCTGCCATATAATTTGCAACCTGCTCCTGCATCAGCCCCAACTGCAGGACAGTCATCCACTCTGTACCCAGAACTCAACTCGTATATGGGGCTTGAACTGTCTGCAGATGTTATTGCCCAAAATATGCCCGAGTATGCAGTTGCTCTACCATCGTCTGTAAGTATGCATTTTTGTTGATGGATCACTGACATAGGTAACTGTTGATTATTAGGCCTAAGCAGGCTACTATAGAAATTAAGTGTTTTTTTTTTTTTATTAAAACAAAATTGTTTCTTAACACCAGATTTCACATATTTTATAAGTAGGCGGGCCTAGATGCCTACCTTATGATGGCCTACCGTACCTATAGTTTCATGGGGTAGATTATTTAGTGTTTTAAAATTTAATGATAGGCCCTATGGTGCGGTGGTGCCTACTTATTGAAAACAATTTTTACCAAAGCGAACAGAATACTATAGACAAAACATGCTTATTTTCGTTAAGATCTTTCAATCCGATCCCAACTTTTGGGGGATTGGATCCAATCCTAGTTCCACGTGGTTTCATGGAGGATTGAGAGGTCGGATCGTATTCAATACCGTACTGGTATTGAATCATCCATGTAAACATAGCTAGGTAATGTTTCATAGCAAATTTTTTACCTGTTTTACCACTAAACTGATCATGAGGAAATGAAATAGTCTATGGCATAAAAATAAGTTTACAATAACAACTAAGGCCTTGCATTTCAAGTTGACATCTTTTAGGGTCAAACTTTGACAAAATGTACTTGTTAACTACAAAACCGTAGTGGTAGCAGATTACTAGGTACTTGAAATATAATAATCTATAGGCCTATGTTTAATTTGGAATAGATCGACCAAAAGGACCTGTTGTGCAACCCTAGTAGGTACGTATTGGTATTGTAAGCGTCTACATATAGGCCTAGTAATAATTAAGTTATTCTGTTTCTTTAGAATGCTGTTTCACTGCAGTCTCAAACAGTTGGTACCCTAGGAGGAATGGTTGCCCCCTTATCAGGACAATCGTTAGGGCTGCAAAGAGCCCAGGTTACACATGGAATAAGAGAGGTAAGTGTAAATGGCCCTTAAAACGAGTACCCGGTAAGCTTTGTACAGGGGTTTCCAACCAATGAAACAAATCGTTGAACTACCTATTAAAAATACAATGAACAAGGACGAGTTGTGTTTACACTGGCAGAAATTAGGCAAAAGTGAATCAAGTGCAGAGACATGTGATGAAAAACATGTCTATTTCAGTTGAAATGAACAGCTGATAGAACAGTGATATATTGATTATTGAACAAATTGTCTGTGAAAACATGATTCTCCATAATATACATAGTCCTGGAACTCGTAGCTAAGATAAATGAACCCCCCAGAATGTGCAATCTATCTAGGTAGGCTTAGTATATAGATCCCTTAACTTAATCCAGATCCAAATGTGTAACCTTTACCCTTAACAATTTCATTGACTTAAAAGTTTATCTTGCTCTCCTAGCTCACTGTGTGCAAGGATGCCTCTGGTAAAGTTGGGGTGCGCGTTCAAGCCATCAACAACGGCGTGTTTGTGTGCCTGGTAACCAAGGGCTCTCCTGCTGCACTGGTTGGCCTACGGTTCGGAGATCAAATTCTTCAGATAAACGGAACTCTTGTTGCTGGATTCTCGATGGACCAGGTTCACAGCCTGTTTCGCAAGAGTCCAGTTAATGGAATATCTGTTGTCGTTCGTGATAGGTTGGTACTACTTTTACAATTTTACTAGTACGAGAATAGAATACTTATATTTTCTTTTTCATAATACAGATCCTACACTATCACAATAAATATACAATAATAATACATTCTACAGTACTTAGGTTTATCTAGTTAACTGATATATTTTTAATTTTAATACTTAAACCAACAGTCCTCAGTTAAAATATTGAATTATTGATTGCTAGTTGCCCATTATTTGCTCATAAATAGAGTAGCCATCTGCAGGTTTGTTTAGAGCCTCTTTGATTATAGTCACCTACTGAATATCAGTTCTGTAACTTTTTTCTATTGCAAGTAGTCCCTACTGTATAGGCCTAGTATATCAAATGATTAATAATAATTTAACTAGCCAACATGTTTTTTTTTACTAGGCTTCATTGCTATATGTAGTATGTTCTTGTGCTCTTGCCACCCTCACACACATGCATTTTTGTCTGCTAAAGGGAATTTATTGCAATTTTCCAAATGTAATCACTTTAGGCCTATAACATTGTTTAAAACTTAACAAGTTCAATCCTAATTTCTTCATTTGTGTATTACTACTACAACTTTGTGCTGTTTGTGTGGCTCTTTGGTCTTGTGGTTAGCGTCTCTGCTTCTAATGCAGAAGGTCCAGGGTTTGATTCCCGCTAAAGTCAGAAGTTTTTAACTTCTGATTTGGACTTTTGCCTTAGGACTTCTAAACGGTGACTTTGGAGCCGTCCTATAGTGTGTTTACTTGCGAGTAGAACACATTGTTCTCTTCGAGAACAGAGTTCTTTTGTATGTCAGCTAATTGAATTCTATACAATTTCAGATTCCGAGGAGCAACTCGGCCGATGATCGACAATAGGATTAGACTAGGATGCCATAAAAAAATTTTAATTAATAAAATGATAAATAAGTTTATCCAATACAATCATTAACTCTTGAAATCATCATTAAAATAAAAATAAAAAGCTATTACAAAAATGTATGATTTTTTGTATTTTTTATCCACTTTGAACGAAAAAAATCGGCCTTTATTTACGGTTTTTAAGTATTTTGTCATTATACAAAATAATATAAATAAAATACTAAAAAACCGTAAATGATAGTCCAGTTTAGAATCGAATATCCGTTTGCATTTTGTTGAGACAGATTTTTTATGATTGATTATTGTAGAGGGTCACTAGTAGATGAGAAATCGCGAGTATATATTTTTTCTATGTTGGGTTCTTGGAGCCAAATTTGGATTTTGTAATTTTCATACTTTTGGCGATAACTTCTCCAATATCGCGCGAATCGAAAAAATTAAATTGTATTTCAATTTGATTGTTCAATAGAAATAAGATAACAACGGTTAGATTTGGTTTATAGTTGAAATGTACAGTCACTGACAAAAGTTCTGATAACATGTGTTTAGTTTACAATACACGACCTGTTCCTAATGTGGAAAGTTTTTTGCGAATTATTCATTTGGAACTATAATTCATGAAATCTAATTACGTATCTTTTGAATGGACTAGCGTTTTTGTATCTTTAAAACTATGGAAAATAGGGGTGGTTTAGAAATCTCGTCGATTTTGAGCATAGAGATTTTATGCTGCGAAATCTCAAACCTGTGTATCTTTTGAGAGTTTGGTAGTATTCAAGAAGGCGGTGGAACTCTTTTAGCAAAGTGATTGTTGTAAAAAGACAGTTGAATGATGGATGATAATGAATACGGGAGGAAAATGGATTTAAATGTGAAATAGGCCGAGCCTTAATTTGGTAAGATGACTATTAAATAATATGTATTTTAAAAGGGACCACAGGACTTTCACTAGTTTAAACCTATGCGTTTTGACCTCACGTGTTTAAAATTTACATAAACTATCTCGCATCAGTTAAAAATACTTATTTTTGTAGCCATAGAGATTAAGTTTTTATTGTAGCTATATAGTCCGGGGTCTATACGCAAATTTGAGGTCAAACCTTGGACAAATTGCAACAGAAGCGAATTTGGTATCATTGGATTCAGGAAAAAAAACTTAATAACCCATAAAGAAACCCCTAAAATCCCCAAAGGGTGGGTGGGTCTAATCATCCCCCTAAATGAAAGTGTAATAAAATTGAATTTAAAAAAATGAGTTTATGAAACCTAGTATCCATTGTATGTAATCAAAGCTTTTTCAAGGGTTTTTCGAAAAAAAAAATATGACAATTGTTCAAAATTAATTTTGTGTCCAGCAGAGGTCAATGAAGGTCAAATTTTATATTTTTTCAATGTAATTTGGTAAACGTTTTTCTATTGGCACAATAATGTTTTATGGTTGTCTCATTGTTGTAAATAATTAGTAAATAGACCACACTTGATACGGTATAAGTCAATCATGGCAGAAAAAGGTTATTATGACAATCTGTAGGGCCATGAACCTACGAGTATGTAGTCAAAAATCTGTTTACTTACATTAAGGCTATTCCACCGCGTTTTTCTATTTTCCAAAATATGCTACTAAGTTAAAATATAGTGAATGGCTTTGAAACATGGCTATTTTAGAAAATCAAAAATTTTTTTTCCAAATTTTTCTGATCCGGTACACGGCCAATATAGCCACCTCAAAATAATTTCAAACTTCAATTCGCCAGGGCACACCATTCAACGTACGGTGTTGTGCTTTTGTGACATTAATTTTTAACTGTTTTTCTATGGACTGACTGAGAGAAAACAGATTTATTTTAACAATTGTCTTTCCAGCGAATTTTTTCGTTTGGCGGTATTTTTAACCGATTTGTACCGCCAAACGAAAAAATTCGCAGGAAAGACAATTGTTAAAATAAATCTGTTTTCTCTCAGTCAGTCCAAAGAAAAACAGTTGAAAATTAATGTCACAAAAGCACAACACACCTACGTTGAATGGTGTGCCCTGGCGAATTGAAGTTTGAAATTATTTTGAGGTGGCTATATTGGCCGTGTACCGGATCAGAAAAATTTGGAAAAAATATTTTTGATTTTCTAAAATAGCCATGTTTCAAAGTCATTCACTATATTTTGACTTAGTAGCATATTTTGGAAAATAGAAAAACGCGGTGGAATAGCCTTAAGGCGCACTCAAATCATGTTACGTAATAATGTAATTCGCCGATAGAGGTTTCTCAAGTACTATACATCAAGGCTATATTTTGGGACGTACCTGCACCGCGATTCTCTAATGTCCGCGTTAACGTTAAATATCAATTCGGCGTTAATTAACGATAACATTGCGAGTTTGTGATTCACTAACGAATTTTATCGTCAGCGGACGTTAAAAGTGACGTCATTTTTAACGCGATCCAAACCCCTGCCTTTAGGCCTGCGTTAAAAAATATGGACGTTATGTTTACGTTTTTTCACCTCCACTTCAAATTTTAGAAGCATTGAATAATCGTATTTTGTTGTGATGGCTATCTAAATAATCAATTTTCAGGTTAATAAATATGTTTTAGTGTAGTAACGTAACATCTATACAGTATACTGCATTTATAACATACACAAATAGTAATAACAAAGATAAGACATGTAATAACATAACCTCAATTATGCTAAGAGTGCAATGCCGAATATAGAAGTGGTTTTGTCTTTCTATTCTAACATCTTTGCTGTAAAGTCCTCTTCATTCCAGCGTTTTCATTGGCCAAGTGATCGAGATCACACAGCCTTCTCGAGAACTTGTCCAAACTAATATATAACAGGCGCCGGTCTGCTGCACCGGTAACGCGCTTTTGAGACGGTTAACGCACCTTACAGTTTTGTTTTAAGGAATCGCGCGTTAACCTAACGTGCGGTAAATGTTTAACGTGGTGGCGTTAAATTTAACGTTAACGCGGACCTTAGAGAATCGCGGTGCTGGATCAAAACCCACACTTTAAAATCCTTACTAAAGATTTTATTCATAGATTTATAGCTACAATAAAAACTTAATCTCTATGGCTACAAAAATAAGTATTTTTAACTGATGCGAGATAGTTTATGTAAAATTTTAAACACGTGAGGTCAAAACGCATAGGTTTAAACTAGTGAAAGTCCTGTGGTCCCTTTTAAAATACATATTATATAATAGTCATCTTACCAAATTAAGGCTCGGCCTATTTCACATTTAAATCCATTTTCCTCCCGTATTCATTATCATCCATCATTCAACTGTCTTTTTACAACAATCACTTTGCTAAAAGAGTTCCACCGCCTTCTTGAATACTACCAAACCTCTCAAAAGATACACAGGTTTGAGATTTCGCAGCATAAAATCTCTATGCTCAAAATCGACGAGATTTCTAAACCACCCCTATTTTCCATAGTTTTAAAGATACAAAAACGCTAGTCCATTCAAAAGATACGTAATTAGATTTCATGAATTATAGTTCCAAATGAATAATTCGCAAACAACTTTCTACATTAGGAACAGGTCGTGTATTGTAAAATAAACACATGTTATCAGAACTTTTGTCAGTGACTGTACATTTCAACTATAAACTAAATCTAACTGTCGTTATCTTATTTCTATTGAACAATCAAATGGAAATGCAATTTAAATTTTTCTGATTCGCGCGATATTGGAGAAGTTATCGCCAAAAGTATGAAAATTACAAAATCCAAATTTGGCTCCAAGAACCCAACATAGAAAAAATATATACTCGCGATTTCTCATCTACTAGTGACCCTCTACAATAATCAATCATAAAAATCTGTCTCAACAAAATGCAAACGGATATTCGATTCTAAACTGGACTATGATGTCCGATTTTTTTCATTCAAAGTGGATAAAACTTACAAAAAATCATACATTTTTGTAATAGCATTTTTTTAAATTTTAATAATGATTTCAAGAGTTAATGATTGTATTGTATAAACTTATTTATTACTTTATTAATTAAATATTTTTATGACATCCTAGTCTAATCCTATGGTCAATCATCGGGCGTGTTGCACCTCCGAATCTGAAATTGTATAGAATTCAATTAGCTGACATACAAAAGAACTCTGCTCTCGAAGAGAACAATGTGTTCAAGTCGCAAGTAAACGCACTATAGCAACGAGGCACATAATAAATTTAAATTAGTTTTAAAGTTAGAAGAGTTCATGATATGTTTGGAGAAGGGTTGACAGGTTAGGAAAGCAAAGAAAACATAAATCCCAGCCTGAAGGGCGGGGGGCGACAAAACTTTTCACCTGCTGATGACAACTGAAGCTAATTTAAAGTTGTTACCTTAAGTTCATGATATAATATTTAAAACACTAGTGGAAAACAACTCTTTATTTTTTATTTTATAAACAACCTTTCAGAAATTAATGAAAACTATTTCCATCAGTTTTTTTATGAAAAACAAAAAATCATATTATCAAAATTATATCAAAACTAATTGGATGAGCGAAGCAAAGACTTCAATTTCACTGACCCCCCAAAAAATTTAGCTCGGTGTTTTTTTTTCTTTTTTTTCCGTCTGTTTGCTCTCTACCGGGCAAACGGCATATATGCGATCCTGATGAAAATTTGACACGATTTTCGTTTTCTCTGAACTTAGACTTGCCACGTTTTTGGGTACAATCGAAGAAATATTTCTCATGAATATTGTACTTTTACGATTTTTTTCGATTTTTAATGCAATATTTTCGTGCTTTTTGGGACGATTCTGACCATACGGGTAGGCTACAACGTTCATATTTCACATGGACATTAAGGTTAAGGTAATGATTAATTGACTTTTGAAAGAAAAAAATTAAAAAGTTAGCCAGAATCTATAGAAATAAAGATTTTAATATTAAACACCTCAAAAAACTCAAATTAATCCGACCAAATGACACGAAAATATAGATTTTAGATCTTTCTCACAGCCTTGTATGAAAACTTCACAGGAGATTGTATACCTTACTCACAGCCTTGTTACAAACAATCAAAGATCCAACAGACCTAATGATTGCTTTGTATGGGCCGTGTTAATATGTTTTTATTTACGTCATTGGTTTTTATAATTTTAAATTAATATTAACATTTTATACTTAAAAAGCTCATCCATCAACGCGACTAAAAAAAGCGTTTGCGAAGCTTCCTAGTAAAGACAATAGGTCAATAGCCAAGGTCGATAAGATTTAACATTTCTCGCACACAAAAAACAAGGTGATATAAACAAAAAGGAAATAGTTTTCATTAATTTCCAAAACGTTGTTATTGTTGTTTTCCACTAAAGTGTTTGAAATATTATGTAATAAATTTAAAGTTGTTCTGAATCGGCCTTGTTGATTCTGGCGTTGATCCGCGGGTGTTCTTTGGTTGGTTATTGCTCGCTCGTCGCAAACATCAGCTAGTAAGGGAGTAATTAATAATTATAATAAAGTATTGAGAAGTATTATTACATAATCAGAGTAAAACAACTCTTTATTATAAAAAATTTACGTCCCCCCCCCCCCGATGATTAATTTAAATCTTGTATAAATTCATTTCTATGTTTGCAAGTTTGAGTCAGGAGTAAATAAAACTCTTAGTACGTGGGTTTTAATTAATTATTTTCTTGTCGTTTATGAATCTTCCTTTTATTAGCAGTGATAGTGGAAGTGTAGTGAATGTGTATTGAGAGCATCAACGGAAATCGATAGGGATACAATCAACCTTTGCTTCCCAATACCCATTTGTGAAAGACTTGCCACATCTTTTTCATTGATCTTAGGGTCAAGTAGACTGTAGGTATAGCGTTTCTTTGGTTGATATCTGGTTAGTTTTATTTCTTATGTTCTGTTTTATCTCGATTTTCTTCATTTGAGTCTGCTTTAAATTTATTGAAGGCCCCATCACGCTAGCCTGAGGTCTCTTATTTCAGCTGTCATCCATGGAAAAGGTGGTTAGTCACTCTTACGACTCTTAAGGGGGCTGTTATCATAAAGTTGTAACAATAATAGTTAAATTCCATTAGCTTTCTCGATTGTTGGAAGATTAGCGAAATTATCCCAAGGCAGGGCTAGAGAATCAACAGAAATTGTTCTTTGTCAAATATTTTATATACTCTCATAAGAAATTTTGGTGCGATTCGGTACCCGTATTGGTATGAAATAAATTAGTCGTGAGCAGAGATCCCTGGACTGAGAGCTGCCCATATTTAGAACTCTATCCGATTTGACGTCAACATAATGTCAATCCAAGTGTGAGAGTGGAAGTGTGATGGTTGGGGAAAGGGGCAGGATTGTTAAATACAAGAGTTGAAAATAGTTTAAGTTGCGTGGTCTGTAGATTTCTAAAAGAAGTTAGTATTAAAATCACCCAGATAATGATGTGCTCAAATGAGGAATATGTTTTAATAAGGAGGTTTCGAAGTTGTGGGAAACCAATTTTTGAGGACGTAAATTACTGCAAAATATTTGATATTCTTAATTTTAATCAACAAAAATCAATATCATATCCGGACGAGAACAGTACTGCACTTCGGAGATGGCCCAAAAATTTACCTTTTTTCTTCCTATTGACGGTTATAAGCAACATACATCCGTCTCCCCGTTTTAGTGCTTTTGTACATTCGAAGATTCCTGATATCCGATCGAGTCTGTAATAGATTGGAATGTTACGACGGTTAACCAAGAACTTCACTATGAGAATTACGGTGAATGTCATTTTCGGAAAAACAATTGTTCGTAGAATAAAGACAGTGTGACATCAATAAGATAAGCATTTAAATGACGACCGAAGACCCTAGGATGTCTAGTACAAGCGGTTCTTCAGAATGTTTATCCGGCTCGGAACAATAAGTATCCCGGACGAAGGCGAGTGAGAGGTGAAAGGTCATTGATAACGTCTGGCAAATTCAAAAAATTTATTAAGTCAAATCAGTAGGTGTAGGGATTTGGGGAGTCCCTAGAACACTCATATTTGCTAACTTAAGTTTTGAAGCATTGTAATTAAAAATAGAACAGGTGTTAGACAAACCAAAACAATAATCCACAAGTTCTGTTAGGTTTCTATAGGGAATCTAATGCCAATAAATACTTGTTCGAAAGCAAGAATTTCTACTCACCCTTGTCAATTCACCTCCAAATAAAAATAAAACTAAACTTTTGAAAATCATTACACACACGCATTCAAACGACGTAAAGGAACTATGAAATACAACAGATACCAAAGTAGGCATAACATGATAAAAGAAAAATGATCAACAAATTAATAGATTAAATATAAAACCTGCTCTTGCATAACAGTCACAAGTGCTATTCATGGATTGATGAGGTTGGTTGTACTGGGTTGTAGTGTTCTTGAATGTGCTTGAAGGTCTCGCTCTCTGATGGTAGAGACGAGAGTTGCGGGACGTATGACGAAAACAATTCGACCGTCTTGTCCACACGTTGCGATTTCCTGCCACCACCTTTGCAGCTGTGAGAAGTTTGCCACGAACATGGTGAGAGACTCGGTGATGAGAAAATCGCTACCCTTACCCTTCGGGTCGGATTTTGGTCTTATTATTTAGAGGCGGTGGATCTGTTTACTGCTGAGCAAAGTACAATTAAAACACTTAAATTGATGTCGGGCAATATATAAAAATTTTTAATCTAAAAAATTTTACAAAAAAAAAAAATTCCAATTTTTTTAATCAATTTTTTGCAAATACATCCTAATGGGGTGTACGTACAGCCGGTGAAAAACACTTGTCGGCTGGACAGCCGACATTACGACAAAAAAAAAGGTTTAAGTCTTCCGCTTTCTATCCAAATTATGCAGCGGATGTAGTGCCAACTTGAGAATGATAGCCCTAGGTTCTGACGCTAGGACGATCCTGCAGTCTGCGAAAGTCGCCGTAGAGGTATCGGACGTATGAAACTTTATCATATCCTTTCATAACGGAAGACCATCGGAGTTTCTTTCCTAGCACGTCCGATTCACAAAATAGGCACGGTATTTACAGGTTGCGTCTGGACACTCGCATATGCCAATGATTAGCAGGCAGTATCCTTCTGCTATATTGTTCGGCGGCGTCGTTGTGGTCAGCTTGGTAAAAAAGAAGATAAGAAAGAAAAGAAAGAAAGAAGAGTCCGTCAAATAGTAGAACCAGAGCTTAGGGAAGAACAGTATGGATTCAGAAGGGGAAGGTCCACAATCGTGAATCGACTTAATATTTTCTCTACGGCAAAGAATGGAAAAGAAGTGGGAAGAGGGTAAGAGTATGTATATGGTTTTCCTGGATTTGGAAAAGGCATATGATCACCTGCTAAGGGAGAAAGTATGGGCATGTTTAAAACGCAAAGGGATCAGTGAAACTCTAGTAGAGAGAATAAAGAGTATGTACCGGAAGTGTGAAAGTTGCGTTCAAACGAGATACGGTGAAAGTGAATGGTTCCCAGTAGATATAGGACTACGGCAAGGAAGCGTACTATCACCAATACTATTCGACGTTGTAATGGATGAAATGCTGCTCAGGGTACACCCAAGAGAGAAGAAGAAATAAAAGATCAAGATACCAGAACAATGATTTATGCAGACGATATCGTGGAATTTGGAGACAATGGTGAAGAAGTACAACAGAAGGTGGATAAATGGAATGAGGTGACAGAAGAATTTGGAATGAAGATTAGCATCAAGAAGAGTGAGGTTTTAGTGATGCAAAGAGTCAAAAAGTCTCAAAGATATAAAGATAGGATCACACTGAGGGGAGTAGAACTGGAGGAAAAAGATTAATTCCAATAGGTGTACCTAGGAAGTATTGTGACTAATGAAGCAAAATTAGGGAATGAAGTTAAGCGGAGAGTGGGTTTGGCAGAAAAGTTTTATCAAAAGATCAGAAAGTTAATTTGGAATGAGCATTTCCCTAAAAAATGCAAAATGCTCCTATATAAGATGTACTATCTACCCATTTTAACATATGGTGCTGTAACGTGGCCAATGGGTTGGAAGGAAGAAATACAGCTGAGATGAAGTTCATACGCAGTGTGGCAGGTGTGACAAGTTGGACAAGATACAAAGTAGTATGGTAAGGAAGAAAGTAGGAGTAGAGAGCCTAAAGTTCAAGATGGGAAAGGAGCGACTACGATGGTATGGACATATGAGAAGAATGGAGAAGAATAGAATCCCAAGACAAGCATTTGAACTAAAGAATGATGAGAAGAGTGGGAAGACCTCGAGATAGATGGCAAGATCAAGTACAGGCAGATGTGGAGGAGAGAGGAGAGGAGTGGGAAGTGGTTGAAGAGAGAGAAAGATGGTGGGAGGACAGGAAAAAGTGGAGAGAGTTGGTGTTTTGACAAGAAAATGAGGAATAAGATGAGGTGCCGAGCTTGGAAGGCCGGTGCTGATTCGGTGATGCCCAAGATTTAGGTGGAAACACCCCTTTACCCAACTAAACGATGTTGGAACAAAGTGTAGTGATATATATATATTTGATTTTTAAACGTTATTCTCTCATACTAACATAATAATTAGTCCTGAATCAAATTAATTCTTTAGTACATGTATGTTGGAAGTGAAGTCTTAACAGTTTATTTATTAAGTGAATGACACAAAGAGATACGAGTGCCAACAGCTTACCTTAAAATGGAGTAGGCGCGCCGGGCCGCGAAAGATAACATATAAACAAATAATAAACTACATAATCAAAACGTTTTTGGTTCACATGACCTTCCTCAGTGAGTGAGTTTTCTGTAATCAATAGGCCTACAACAAATTTTACTCTTGACTCGATCTGGGACTCGAAATAAGGACTTGCAAATACTAATGCTGATTGCTGAGTATTTTTTACAAGCCATAATTTGTTCCAAATTTAACTAGGAAAACGCTTAAGTCCCGCCGCGTTGTTGGATGAGCGTAATTGGTGCATTGAGTAGCCAAGTGTTATGCGGATTTTCTGTTGTTCTGTGAAAAAATCATTACTAATTTAAATTAAAAAAAAAAAAAAAAAAAAAAAAATTTTCATAAGAAATAATTATTCGATTGTACTCAAATTTCAAACGAATATATTAATTAAAAAAATTAAGGTTCTGTGAAAAAATCATTACAATCGGATAAAGCATGTTGGTGTTATAAGGCAAAGAATTGATTTAAAAAAGAAAAAAACGTAAAATTTGATTTTCATGAGAAATAATTTTTCGATTGCGCTCAAATTTCACACGAATACCTAAATTCATAAAATTAAGGTTCTGTGAAAAAATCATTAAAATCGGATAAAGCATGTAGCTAGGTGTTATAAATCGAAGAAATTTTTAAAAAATCAAAAAAAATCGTAAAATTGCAATTTTCATGAGAAATAATTTTTCGGTTGCGCTCAAAAACGTGGCAGTTCTAAGTTCAGAGATTTCGAAGGCCTCCATAAAATTTCATCGCAATCGGAGTATCGGTTTAGCCGGAATCGTGTGGACAAACAGACAAAAATACAAAAAGAAAGAAAAAAAAACATTCCGGAATTTTTTCTCCAGTGTAGTAGAATGGAATCTTCGCTACGCTCATCCAAATAGTTGAAAATCCCTCTTTGTTAGCGGAATTGAGGGTGTACATTCCTGATGTGACAGAATTCAGCCCCAGCCATAGATCAAGAGCCAAATATCCCACATTTCTGAATATTTTTTGTTTCCGTCAATCCCGGTTGTTCATTGGTTAAGATGTCCTACCCACTAGGAAAACGCTTAAGTCCCGCCGCGTTGTTGGATGAGCGTAATTGGTGCATTGAGCTGCCATGTGTTATGCGAATTTTCTGTTTTTCTGTGAAAAAATCATTACTAAATTAAAGATATTTTTAAAATTAAATAAAATTAAATAAAAAATTAACTTAATTTTTTTTTTAATTAATCGTAATTTTAAAAAAGAAAAAAATCGTAATATTGAAATTTTCATAAGAAATAATTATTTGATTGCGCACAAATTTTACACGAATATATTAATTCATAAAATTAAGGTTCTGTAAAAAAATCATTACAATCGGATAAAGCATGTAGGGGCCTAGGTGTTATTCGCTGGGGAAATTTTAAAAATTGAAAAGTCGTAAAATTGCGATTTTTGTAAAAAAAGTTTTTTGATAACGCTCAAATTTCACATGAATATATCAATTCATGAAATTAGGGTTCTGTAAAAAAATCATTACAATCGGACAAAGCATAAAGGTGTTGTAAGTTGAAGAAATTTAAAAAAAATCGAAAAAAATCGTAAAATTGCGATTTTCATGAGAAATAATTTTCCGGTTGTGCTCAAAAACGTGGCAGTTCTAAGTTCAGAGATTTCGAAGACCTCCATAAAATTTCATCGCAATTGGAGTATCGGTTTAGCCGGAATCGTGCTAGCAAACAGACAAAAATACAAAAAAAAAATACAAAAAAACATTCCGGATTTTTTTCTCCAGTGTAGTGAAATGGAATCTTCGCTTCACTCGCTACGCTCATCGAATAAGCAGGAGATATGGGAACAATCTCCTGTCGAAGCTGGATTTCCATAACTCTGTCCCTGTACATTGATATTTGATTGCAGGCCATTTGAGCGCACTGTGACACTCCACAAGGACTCGGCCGGCCATGTTGGTTTCCAGTTCAAGGGTGGTAAAGTTACCGGCCTCATTCAAGACTCGTCGGCTGCCCGCAACGGCCTCCTCACGGAACATCATCTCCTGGAGGTCAACGGACAGAATGTTGTTGGTATCAAGGACAAGGAAATTACCGGACTAATTGAAGAAGGAGGCCCTATCATTACTGTAACGATTATACCATCTTTTGTGTATGATCATATGGTGAAAAAGTAAGTCATGTACACTCTTGAAAACTTTTTAACAGCAAATTGCTAATTGAGCGAGCGAAGCGAGCGTCTCCACTTGACTCTTATGGCTCGAATGTCTGTTTTTTTTTTTTTTTTTTTTTTTTTTTCTGTTACTGCTTCGATACAGGTCGCACCGTTTCTCTGATCGACCTGAAATTTTGCACACATGTACATACCACCTAGGCGGGTTGCTGTATAGTTTTTGAACAAAATCCGATCGTTGGTTATAAAAAATAAAAAATAAATAAAAAAATAAAAAAGTTCCGATCGTTATGAAATTTTGCAGGGTCAATAAGTACAACATTCTCTCCTATTTTCCAAATTTTCAGCTAAATCGGTCAATAACTTAAAGACTTATTGGTAATCATAATTCGAAAAATGATGTTAAAAAATGAAGGAGGCAGTGAAGATACAAAGACACACTTTAGAAGGCATGACGTGAATTAGTACAATGCAAAGATGTTGGAATTGTATATAGTGTACAATGTCAATATCCAGTTAGGCCTACACTGTGTGGTGGGACTTATGGGAATGTCGTACTCGGGTCATGTTGCACGTACCGGTGCTCGCTCAACAACGCGTCCAACTGAGCGTTTTCCTAGTAAACCCCTTAAGAATGGAGAATTTAGGTTGATTCACAAATCCACTGCTATACTCTAGTCTAATAAAACACACTGATTTCGATAAAAATAACCTTTGTAGGGGGAGGGGGGGGGGCGGAATTTGGGATACGCAAAACCCCCACTGTTGCTCTGTCATTATTAAATTAATTGAGCGAGCGTAGCGAGCGTCTCCACTTGACTCTTATGGCTCGAATGTCTGTTTTTGTTGTTTTTTTTCTGTTACTGCTTCGATACAGGTCGCACCGTTTCTCTGATCGACCTGAAATTTTGCACACATGTACATACCACCTAGGCGGGTTGCTGTATAGTTTTGTGGCAAAATCGTTCAAAAAGTTAAAAAGTTATATTAAAGTTAATCGAAAGTTTTTTTTTCAAACTAAACGGCGACAAAATCTGAGGTGGCCAAATCATTTAGAATGTCCGTCCGATCACGAATATGTTATTTTGATTTTGATCCGATAAGTAGTGTAGTCGGAAATTACATTATAACAAAGTCCCGTTACCATGGCAACGGAAAGTCGCTCAGCTTTTTTGGCTCATGATAGCGGTCGAACAGAGGCTCGGATCGAGTTGAAATTTTGACCATCCGCAAGTTTCGTTCCCGATTGAATGCCATTAGTTTTGTGGCAAAATCGTTCAAAAAGTTATAAAGTTACATTAAAGTTAATCTAAAGTTTTTTTTTAAAAACTAAACGGCGACAAAATCTGAGTTAGCCAAATCATTTAGAATGTCCGTCCGGTCACGAATATGTTAATTTTATTTTGATCCGATAAGTAGTGTAGATAGAAATTACATTTTTACAAAAGTAACGTTACCATGGCAACGAAAAGTCGCACAAGAATCCTGGTCACTATGTACTGCCACCTAGAAGTAATCAAGAGTTAAAATAGTTTTCCCAAAGAAATGATGTCAAGGTCCTCTAGATGGCGGTGGATTTTATCCATTCTCTCCTATTTTACCAATTTTCAGGTAAATCGGTCAAGACCTTAAAGACTTATTGGTATGTAACATTATGGGAATGTCGTACTCGGGTCGTGTTGCACGTACCAGTGCTCGCTCAACAACGCGTCCAACTGAGCGTTTTCCTAGTTAATGTATTTTATGTGATAGATAGGAGATGCCAAACGGCTAGTTTATGTTAAGTAGGGGTGTGGATAGGGAGCCAGGTAAGCTGTTGGGCTCCCTATCTACAGCCCTACTTAACATTAATGTATTTTATGAATTTCTTTATAAATGTCTGGATATGCGGTGGATGCCACTGACAAGAACTTTGGAGTTTGTTTGGTATGGACATGAGACCCTATTTGTTATGTCAATTCAAATATTAGCGCTCATTACCGGGGTTGCAATAATATGCCCAGCCCTTTATAAGAGACATACCGACAAACCACATCAACATAAGTAATATTATTTTCTTTTGTTCTAGGATGGCAACAGGTTTGTTGAAGAGTGTCATGGATCACTCAATTCCGGTGTAGACATCCATAGTTTACATGATACTTCTGCTAACATACACATCTCTCCAATATTGTTATTCTACTAACACTTGTGAAATGTTTCACACGACCCTTGATTATATTTGTGATAATGCCTACAGAGTTAATATGTTAGTGAACATGAAAGACATGTGCTATATTATACTATACTATATTTTATTTTATTTTACTAGAGGATCTTAAGACTTTGGTTTCAAGTCATTAGTTATTATAAAATCTACTGTATCTACTACCGCAAATGTTGGCAAGCTACCAGTTTCCGATTAGCTCACATTTATGATTTGAACCAACCAGGTATTCACTTATATAACCAGTTGCTCTCTTCATGATTTCTTTTTTACAATGTGACATACTACTATACAGCAAATTCACTTTGTCAAAAGTATTACTGGTAATAATTTTGCATAACTAATTATGCTTGGTTGGGACTTGTTTAAAGGTATGTCCTGTATTGTTTTACAATACACATCGACCACTACTCCTCGCCATCACCTGACAATCCAAGCACCCACTGACAACCATGAATGTCATTGCGATCTTAAGGGTAAAGTGTAGGACACTATGAAGACGGGGTTTGAGTCTCGCATAACTGCATAGGCCTAGGCCCCAAGGCATGGTTTTTTTCAATTTTTGTAATTGTCCGTCACCCCCATCTATTACAGTCTCGAATAGCAATATATTGCATTAATAGTTAGGTAAGCAACAAAAATCAAAACAAATTAAGAGCTACTAGGTTGTAGGATTTTTATCAATTTGGGCAAGGGTTTGGATTGGAAAAAGATGCTTGCCGGCATCCCTACTATAAGCAGCATAGGCCTATTATAATTGGTCTCGGATAACCTGGCACTCGTCAAAATCAAGCAAAAGCGCGCTTGCCAATGTTGACAATTTACACAACACAACTGAATGAACTGACATTAGATAGGGCTTACCATATTTGTTAATGTTATTGTGATATGTTATCACTTATCACATAAATCAACATTTTATATTATGAATAAAGTAGTTAATCTTACAAAGGCAATATTTTAACGAAATAATGATTTTGAGAAACTGCAATAATGTTTTTTTTGTCTTGTTGGTAATCATGTTCCCCAAGTTCCCGTTCTTATAATGCAAACCTCGCCAGATGTGATGTCAATGTTTAGGAGCATCAAAATAAAAATGTCATCATTTTATTTTATTCATACACTTCAGAAATACTCAATTCTTAGGAAATGGGCAAGGCTTGGCTTTAAAATACCTAGTGTGCTCTTTTTCGAAAACAGTTTTAGGGACCGTTATTTTATTTACTTTTTGCCGATAACGTGGCCATAGTGCGTGGGCGACCCGACAGTGCTGCAATCCCTTGGCAGGTGCCACCTTAACTGAGACCACTTACTATATATATATATTATATTGTATTAAGCTCCCCAAAAAAGCCGTGATTTGGGCGTTTACACTTTACTGTTGCAGGTTTGTGCGTGTGTAAACCTATGTACCGTGCTCCATATAGTATTTGATTACAAGTTGTTATGCTTATCTCTAGATAGATACTATATTTACTTTAATTACTAATGAAAAAACTGAGGTTGCCTGTATGGGAATAGTTGTTAGGGTTGCTAATGGTGGTTTATATAGAAAGTGTTTAAGAGGTAGGCCTAATAGTAATAATGGCTTGGTTTTAGGTAGATCTGCTATTGGCTTAACCTTAAAAGACTTTAACATCAAACCAAACCAGACATATTTACCATACTATTTTATAAAGTATTCAGGATTCAACATTTTTTAGAGCTAATAATTAATAAATAATAATAATGGGGTATTGAAATGACCGTATTGTTGATTCCGATTGTTTAGTTAGGTCTATCTCTTAGGTATTTTTTTAAATTACTTGTTTTTAAACATTTTTAAACAAACACTGGGCCTACCGTTATTTTCCCTGGGATGACCAGATTATTTTAAAATTGAAGCCAATTTTTATGAACATTAAGTCAATAATTAATTCCTTGGACTACCCACAACTTACACCATTATTTTGTTAATTTGTTAAGCAAGTATTGTACATGTTCATAATAGTTGTACTAGTACTATCTATAGGTCAGGTCCAGAGAGGCCCACAAATAAAGTTGCCATAATATTTGTACTAATCTCAGTAAAGCATAGGTGATTCTGATACTGACAAATAAGCACATTGGCTTCAACAGTTATTTTTATTAAAACTTGTGCCATCTGAAAAATTATCAGTCACTCTTCGCAAATTGTGTGTGTGTGCCTTAGTTAGTATGGTACAGTAAAATTGTTAATTGTATCGATTGCTTAGGCTTCTAGCCAGACTTGCTGTGTTGTTCAAATCTGCCATTCATCTTTAATGCATCATTGATTAGTTAATTACAAGAATCGCTAGTTAAGATGACTGGTTGCAATTCAGAATAATACTAGGTATATAAATAAAGCAAGTATGATCCTCTGATACCAGAACTTGTTTTTATGAGCATTGTTCTCCACTTGGGGCTAAGGGTGAAATTTCAAGTATCACCAGTATACAACTATGTGTGCTAATACTAAGTAATATTATTGCATTTAAATTTTAAACTCTTATTGATGTTTTTATTTTGAATTCATCATCAAGAGATATATATTTTGTTAGTGTAGTATAAACGTGGATAAATTTGTTTATTTGTTATGTTTAAATTCTACGTGAAACCATGTGAGGACAAGTTTCGACTTTATAGAGCATTGCAGTGAAATTACCATTGTCCAACGTAATATTGAACATTATTTAATTCAATATTGTTAGATACTTTGGTGTGTAACTGTGTGAGCTCATTAGTCAATATATACGTCTGCACAAATGGCAATAGATAGGCAAGTAGGCCTAATATTATACAATGTGGACACTTTGTAAAATCTCTTCCAATATATGTATGTATTTTCTTATGCAATGAACTAAGATGTAATATTAATAAATATTGTACAATCTGAGATGTTTGAACTTGGGAGTAGGGCCTACCTACATTATAAATTGATTTTGGTTTCGATTGGAGAAGGGTTGACAGGTTGGGAAAGCATAGAGAACATACAGACCAGCCTAGCCCGGGGTAGAATTGGCCCAGAGCATGGCTCTGCTAATCGTAAAAGGCGATTCAAGAGAAAAAGTCCACCTTGCAAACATCAGCTAGAAATATGAGATTATATTACTCCCCAAAACTAGAGGCGAGCTCTGGCAATCGTCGTCGGGGACCTTGCCCCCTTCCCTTGACGACCTCCCCGACGACGATGGCAATGACACAACGAACGATGACAAAGACGATGACGACCGCAACGTGAGAAACCCCCCTTCCTCCAGCATGGGCCCCTCCTACCCAAATCTCCTAGGCTAGAGTGGTGCATTATGACCTAACGGTTGGCGCGTTTTTAATCCAAATAAACCAAAAAAAAATACAGCCCCGCCTGAAGGGCTGGGGGCGACAAAACTTTTCACCTGCTGATGACAACTGCAGCTAATTTCAAGTTGTTTGTTACCTTAATCCACGCCACTATAAATCAGCTAACTACATACAAACAAAACTCGCAACACAAACAAACCAGTGGTAGGGCCATGCAAGAAGTAAATTCTGCATGCATGTTGTCATCATTGGCAAGGTTACTTTACACACCATTCATACCGAGACACACCGTCGGCACAACCCGTAAGAGGGCTTTCCTCCCAACTCGGGTGCTCGGGAGACAAAAAATCCATGATTTGCCCTGAATTCGAACCAGGACCCTTGGCAACAAGAGAAAAGCTGACCTTCCTGGGCATTTGTATTCCTTGTTTAGAAAACACTGCAGCAAGGTGATTCAAGGCTTGAAGTCTACTTGGCAGGCAGAGATGTCCTGGTCCAAGTAGGATCTCTTGATTAGTATTAGATAATACTGTATAGATAGACTATAGATTTATTAGGTCTGTGCAAATAGTGTATTTACTTTCTCAAAATAATGCTTCAAATCAATAGATTGAATAATTTGTGTCGTCAATTTTACTTCCATTTTGTTTTATTTGGCAGAAGGAGTTGGCTTGTCACAAATGTGAAAAATGTGCTACAATTTTTTTTACACTGTTTTGCTTGGGTCAGTTGTAGATACTGTAATCGTTCATAATCATAGTTTGCGACTTTCACCAAGTATTCACGAGGGAGTGCCGATCACATCAGCCATCATCCCATCACCTCATTGTAGACCACACATACACACTCATCGGCCGTCGCCCCAGAGCAAATTGCCGGGCTCACATGTTAACTGTTAATGAGGGTTTACTGTTCAACTTCACATGCCTTTGTAGCATGTACCAATGCACTTTTGCCCATGGTACTGAATAGCCTGCATTACATTAATTATACGTGTTATCTACTACGTACTTGTGTCTTCTATAGTATCCTGGTAGTATGCCTTAAATTAATTCTGTATGTTGTGTATGTCTGTATGTTGTAATTCCAACTCAATGTTGGGAATCTGATTCCTTTGACTAAATGACAGAAAATGGGAGGGAAAAATTGCACACAAATTAGTACATAATTTTGGTATTGTATTCAACAACAAACTATTAGAGACTCAATGGATCCCCAGCCACTGCAAGATCATGGGGAATGAAAAGGCAGACTTCTTGGCCAAAAGTGCCACAAAAGCACCGCAACCACCAGCAGCGCCTCTCTCCTACCAAAATGTCAAAACTAAGATCAAGTCAACCACAAAAAGGATCTTCAGAAACACCACAGAAGAGACTTCACGACTAAAGAACTGGTGGACCGAGATCAAAAAAGGGCCAGACAAAGACTGGTCGAGGAAGACGGCCACCGCCCATTTCCGGCTTGTAACCGGTCACGACGTCTTGCAGCACCACCTGCACCGCTTCAACATTACCAACGAACCGGCCACCTGCAAACTTTGTAATTTAGAAGATCAAGACAGAGCGCATCTCTTCAGATGCGCCGCCCTAACACATGACAACGACTCCCTGCCCGATGACCTGAGCAGGATAGAAAAGGAGGCAGTCTTATATTGGATAGCAAGACAGAAGAATGGCTGAAGAGGCCAACTTTGCACAAGAAAAAAAAAAAAAAAAAAACTTTTTTCTAAAACTCACCAAACGCATTCTAAAAACCTGATTTTATAATTTTCGCCTGCGGCGCTATTGTTGGGGGGCTCTGCCCCCCAAACCCCCTGTGCTTGTCTAACAAAAGTAGAAATTGTACATTTTGCCCCCCGCTGCCAAAATTCTTGCAGGCGCCCATGAACAGCTGTCTAAATGTAGGTATGTAGGTAAATATGTGCATATTTACATACAGATCTGCTCAACAACAAACACAACTCCACAGCCGCTTAAATCGGCAGATTATCCAATAGGCTTAAGTATCTATTTGGCAGGGAATGATTTTCCCCTTTCATGATGGCTTCTAATCAGCGCGCTCGGAGTGAAGGATAGGAGACTGAGCGTCTAGCGCTTTGCTACGCAAGGCTTATTTATGTCATTGGTTTAGATGGACCAGCAGACATGAATGCATACGTAAAAACTAAAAACATTCGGTCTTATCTCAATCGGTACGTGTATATCCTCCACATTATCCACAACTCATTTGGTAAATTTCTCGATTTGGTTAGTCGGGAAACACTACCGTAGGTGGAATTGTTAATATTAATTCATTTGGAAAAGCTATGGGTACAATTCCTACATGGGAAATGGAGGATTTTTTAGTGAAGCTTCATAAATGGTTCCACAAGTATCCTGCCCGCAAAGAAGACTTGGCTAACATTCAGAAGTAAATTGACAAAATAGAACTTGTGGTGCTCCGGTACTATGTTAAATCGATGAGATCCTGGTCTTATTATTTGTATGTTAATGTGACTGGAGTAAGTTGTACAATTCTAATAATGCCTACTTATTGTACTACACTTTATAAAAACTTAAATATCAATACCAGTTCAGTTAACTGTAAACAGTAAAACAGTACGTTTAATTCCCGAAAATTTCCTATAATTCCTATATATTTGACATAATAATTCCTAAATATTTGGCTCAAAATTCCTATACAGTATTTTTTAAACTGGTCACTTGGAGCCCTGAATATATTTGACAAGAGTAAATAGGTTGGTAAAACAATTTCCTATCTACATTCTTTGGTTGGAACTACTATACCAGCTCTAAATTTCATCACTCTTGCTCTACCTTCACTTTCAATGTGGGGTGTAGCATCTTTTGTTGGATGAGCGTAGCGAGCGAAGCGAAGATTCCATTTCACTACACTGGAGAAAAAAATACGGAATGTTTTTTTTTCTTTCTTTCTTTCTTTTTTTTTGTATTTTTGTGTGTCTGTGAACACGATTAAGGCTAAACCAATACTCCAATTGCGATGAAATTTTATGGAGATCTATAAAATCTCTGAACGAAGAACTGCACGGGAAGAAAAATTGATCGAAAAATTATTTCTCATGAAAATCGCAATTTTACGATTTTTTGATTTTTAAAAAAATTCTTCGACTTATAACACCACATGCTTTATCCGATTGTAATGATTTTTTAACAGAACCTTAATTTTATGAATTAATATATTCGTGTGAAATTTGAGCGTAATCGAAAAATTATCTATAAAAAAATCGCAATTTTACGCTTTTTTCGTTTAAAAAAAATTACGCTCATCCATCAACGCGGCGGGACTTAAGCGTTTTCCTAGTAAGTACTACATCTTAAAAAATTGTCGGTTGGGCGATAACGTTCTCTTGCACTTTTAGTGAATAAATGGATCAATATGAGGAATTAAATCCCAATAGGTACATAGAATTGAAATGCATGGACATAAAGTAAAGCCTGCTTTACATGGTCCAGATTTTCCATCCAACCTTACTTCAAGAACAAAATAGATCCAATAAAAGGGAGGCATTGTTGTATTTTATGATCATCTACCTAATCAAGAGTTTGATGGAAGGAAAAATTGGACCATGCAAAGCAGGCTTAAGAATACTGTACATGGATCAAGCCATTCTTTGTCAATACCATACATACCATTCGGTGCATGGGCCAATTAAAGTTTTGAGTACAATAGATGGCAATTTGTGCCACCTACAAAAATCATGTACATGGGCCATTTTGATTAGCATCTATGGCCTAAAAGTTAAAATACAATAGTACTATTTTCATTTTTACTTGTATGATGTATTGCCTACAAAGAATATAATAATAATAATTTATAATATCTCATCTTTAATATTTTGCAT
The DNA here is from genome assembly GCA_024449915.1 of Sweltsa coloradensis. Taxonomy (NCBI): domain Eukaryota; kingdom Metazoa; phylum Arthropoda; class Insecta; order Plecoptera; family Chloroperlidae; genus Sweltsa; species Sweltsa coloradensis. The sequence goes on from JAMZAV010003593.1 coordinate 43,140, forward strand.
TCACTTTTTAACATATTTTTCCATGCCCTCTAGGAATGCTTTAACAAATATGACATAACTTTATTATCAATCCACAAATGTACTACCTAGATGTAGGATATTAAAAAAGCCTCAATTTTCTTTATGTACACTCATGTATTTTATTTCATACCATTCTTAAAGCTGGACCTTTGGCCTTATATAATTAAACAGAAATCTCAATTGGTAACACATAATATACAAATACTTGCTATGCAAATGTAATGTGCGCACCATTTTAAAATTTGTCCTTTCTGCAATATTCTTTCAACTGACACATGAGGAAAGTTTGAGATAAAAGTCTGACCATAAAATTTACATCTCATTGAATGACATAAATTCGATGAAACATTGTTACACTGGACATTATATGTAATATATATACCTATTGTGGGAATCATGGTTAAAGTATGCCACATTTACTTGAATTTAGGTAACACAAAATGAAAGCCATACCTCACTTTAGATAAAATTCAAAAGCTGCTTGGATATTGCTATACAAAATAACATAATATTTAACTACATACCACATTTACTCGATTGTAAAATAAGCTCGCTGTAGTACCTGTAGTACTGTAGTTTTGAGAAATCTTCCCCTTCTAACTAAATTTTCTCATTTCAATCTTAAAATCAAAGTGGATCCAAAAATCAAATAAATAAGGTAAATATTTAATACTATACAGTAAGAATAATTTGACCTGAAAGTTCTAAACCAAGACAAGATTCTTGTTTGATTTGATTGAGTGCTCCTAGCAGACGGCCACACGCTTGCGTACACACTGAAACATAACACGGACCTCATTCACGTATATACATTTAAATATTAAATATCTATAGGACAGTCCTACATATGTTCATAACATGAGATTCACACTTTCATTTGTAACATTTAAAAGGAATTATTATCACCCATTGTGTGAATCAATGGCATCAAGGGTAATTTGTACTGTGGGGAAGAGAGTGTGAGGGTCTGGTGATTCGGGTTTAAAAATATACGGATTTCTTTTCACGTCCAATCTGCTTAAGTACGCACCATGGGGCTTAATTACGGAGAAATTCTATCCCTGGTGGAAATGTTGTGTCCACTGTACCCACACTTTTGATGAGCTGAAACACACTTGTTTAATTGACAGGTGGTGGAACATACGGAGTTCGTTTTCATGCCGCTAGTGCGACGGCTTCGGTTGCAGAATCGTCCACATTCGATTCGGGAAACATTTTCTGAATATTGAGTAAGTCTTTGGCCTTGTGTTCCCACTGTTTCTCATCCGCACGGATCTGGTTAGTGTTGTCGGCGACAAACGAGTCCGGAGTTCCGTACGCGGGCGGGTTCGCTCGAGGATCGTAGCCCAGTTTCTCCAGCATGGGAGCGATATCGGCCATGTCACGCACAACGTCGTCCGGAATGTTGCCCACCCATTTGTTCAGAGCTTCCAAGTTCACGGGTTTGATAATCTGATCCGAAGATCGCTCCACCCTATAAAATAAATTCAAATATATTAACGGGAAAAAATGGTATGGGTAGTAAAATGTTTTAAATAAATCAAATTAAAACATTTGAGACCCACTAATCACCAATAGTGATAGAGAACACCAAGCAAGCTCAAATTTAATTAACAACGTCTTACTAAACCTTTCCCAGACTTGCACAACATTATGTATTTGTTTACCTCATCTTAAAAAAATTAATACAAATTATATTACGGTACTAGCCAATCGTCAACATGCATTATTAAAAATACTACTTGAGCAAAATAATTTTGAGGAATAATTATCTTTGTCTGGATGAAAAAATCACAGGAATGGGACCATACGAATGTACACCTAATGGTGTCCACTTGTTCACAACAAAAAATAAGTTTATTGCAATACGCAATTTTTACCTTTTCCAGTTATGGTAGGCCTACATCAGAGTACATAGATATCAGTGATGGCTTTTGGTAGGATTTGGAAAGGTGCAGCTACCCATCCATAGTAAAGTAATGAATAACATACTGTGTTGTAATTTTAAAAGTTTTGTAGTTAACACATTAATTAAATTACTTATTAGTATTATTATTATTATTAGAATATTACTTGTATATTAGAAATTAGAAGAATTTGGAATGAAGATTATCATTAAGAAGAGTGAGGTTTTAGTGATGCAAAGACTCAAAAAGTCTCAAAGATATAAAGATAGGATCACTCGGAGGGGAGTAGAACTGGAGGAAAAAGATGAATTCCAATACCTAGGAAGTATTGTGAGTTGTGACTAATGAAGAAAAAGTAGGGAATGAAGTTAAGTGGAGAGTGGGGTTGGCAGAAAAGTTTTACCAAAAGATCAGAAAGTTAATTTGGAATGATCATTTCCCTAAAAAATGCAAAATGCTCCTATATAAGATGTACTACTATCTACCCATTTTAACATAAATGGTGCTGTAACGTGGCCAATGGGCTGGAAGGAAGAAAGTGCTTTTCAGGCAGCTGAGATGAAGTTCATACGCAGTGTGGCAGGTGTGACAAAGTTGGACAAGATACGAAGTAGTATAATAAGGAAGAAAGTAGGAGTAGAGAGCCTGAAGTTCAAGATGGGAAAGAAGCGACTACGATGGTATGGACATATGAGAAGAATGGAGAAGAATAGAATCCCAAGACAAGCATTTGAACTAAAGAATGATATGAGAAGAGTGGGAAGACCTCGAGATAGATGGCAAGATCAAGTACAGGCAGATGCGGAGGAGAGAGGAGAGGAGTGGGTAGTGGTTGAAGAGAGAGAAAGATGGTGGGAGGACAGGAAAAAGTGGAGAGAGTTGGTGTTTCAACAAGAAAATGAGGAAGAAGATGAGGTGCTGAGCTTGGCAGGCCGGTGCTGATTCGGTGATACCCAAGATTTAAATGGTGGAAACACCCCTTTACCCAACTTAATGATGTTGGAACAAAGTGTAGTGATATATATAATTAGTATTATTATTCAAATACATAAGCCATATCTTGCCCAGGTCTGCCCAATGTAATTTAATTCACTAGACGTTTAAACAATTCTTCTTATCGCCTCTGAAATGTTTATAGTACGTATACATAAATCTCCACACCATTAATCGTAAATATTTCCCCCTCCGAATGGTTGACCTCGAGATATATGCCTAGTCCAGTGATGAACATAAAAAGCCACATGAACACAATGGGTCAAATATCAATGAGGACAGCAGTTTTTCTTGGTATTACAGTAGGCCTACACATTAATTTGTGATTGTCTTGATAAAGCAGGCGTTTAATTGGAGTCACAATTCAAATTAATGAATCTTCTATAAGAGTGTTTACAAGTTTAAACGTGCGCCAGCCCTAGCTCCCAAATTAATAAAGTATAATGCGTTCTACATAACATAACCATAGAGTATAGAACCAAGTTTGCAGGCCTATTTACTAAACATTGTTCCGAAGCGGAAAAATTAACAAAAATACTTATTTTGTAGAAAGTCTTATTGGATGAGCAAAGCGAAGACAAGACTTCAATTTCACTAACCCCTCAAAAAATTTAACTCTAATGTTTTTTGTTTTTTTTAAATTATTATTTTGTTTGTTTTTCTGTCTGTTTGTTCGCACGCTACCGGGCAAACGGCATAATATGCGATCTTGATGAAAATTGGAGGAGACCTTCGAAATCTCCGAACTTAGACTTGCCACATTTTTTGGTACAATCGAAGAAATATTTCTCATGAATATCGTACTTTTACGATTTATTTCGATTTTTAGTGCGATATTTTCATGACATTTGGGCCCATTCTGACCAAACGGGTGGGGCTATATCGTTCGTATTTCACATGGACATTAAGGTAATGGTGATGTATTGCTTTTTGAAAGAAAAAGTTGAAAAATTATCCAGAAACCATATTAAATAAAGGTTTAAAATTAAGTTTTTTGAGGTATTTAATAACAATTAACAAGTAACAATAGAAACTTGACAACAATCACCTACAATGCGTTCAAAAAGCACTTGATAAGTAAAGAGATCCCACGCAAACTAAAAACTTATAAAAAAGCTCATCCATCAACGCGACTAAAAAAGCGTTTGCGAAGCTTCCTAGTTAAAGCGTATTCAAAGGTAATGAAAATCTAATAGCATGGCACGGGCATAGATCTAACTTTCTTTTACAATACAAACTGACTTAGGTCCAGAATTTCAATGTCTAGTTAAAATTATCTGCCAGTTAGTCCTCTCAGTAAATATTACAAGGCTTCTGATGGTGGTTGCCATAGTGAAAACAAGTATGTGTCAGTTAAATTTACTTGCCACTTTAACTGGACATGAAATACCGGACCTTAATCTACCTGGCTGCATCTATTTGTAAATGGGACCCTTTATCTCTGGCCTGTTCTTGCCCCGTTACTAATGATAATACGTAAGGCACTTTGAGTGACCCGAGGTACGTACTTAGACAGGGGCACTCCACCAGGCTTGTTAATGTGGTCCTCGTGATGAAGGACCGACTCGTTCCATGGAATGTCCAGGAAGTGCAATATCCTCTGCAACCACTCCCTAGGGTGCAGCACTAGCTGCTCGTAACGAACCATAAGGCAGCGATCTGAGCCCACCTCTTGGCACTGATTGTACATTACTGTTGTGGCTGCATTCCACTTGGTCAAGCATTGTCGATAGCTCGTCAAGTCAAACCCTGTGATTGTCACCTGAAAATAAGATCACATGCAACCAGGTAAAAGATTTGCTAAATGCTAACCAATATTAAATATGTCAAAAAGAAATGAGATATTGAAAGTTAAAAGTAAGATAACGTAGCATGAGATGTACCGGTCCGGTACGTCATGGCTATCAGAACAGCTGATTGGAATTGAGGAGTATGTCAACACATGCACTTTTATTTTAATCATATTAATTCAATTGCATACATAACTGCTCAACAAATCTTTAAAAAGTCAAACTTAACCCTTTGTCTTTTTTAAAAGCAAAATACTGGGTAAAAAAGAATTTAAATCGATTTTGAAACACCCAAGGTTTGTAAGGGTTGGATGCACACAGTTCCCTTCAAGAGTACCAGCAGGGCCGGTTTTAGGATATTTTCTAGTGTCCGCGAGTAGTGAAAATGCCGCCCATATGGACTTTCGATGTGAATGGACTTGCGTGGGCTACAAGGGGTCTGGGGCAAAGCCCCACCCGCCGAAGGCGGAAAAAAAATTCACCATACTACAGTTATTTCGTCATGTTTTAACTGCACTCAAGACTCGTAAACGATGTTTTACAGCAATATCTGCGATCTAAAAACTAAAAAAATGAACGTAAAGTGGTCCATTTTATTAAATTCCAGCCTAATTTTTTATATAATGACGAAGCATACAGTCAAACATTCGTTTTACCAAGGTGACTGTCAAATTGTATAAGTGTAGGGCCTATGTGCATTTACTACGGAAATTCTGGGATTAATATTTAACTCACTTTAGTTATTTCACATCCCCCTGCCCCCTCCCGGTTCCTACTCCACTGGTGTGCGCGAATTCGCCGCTGCAACTTGATTACACACACGAGTCACGAGGCTACAGAGTATAGCGTAAGCTAAACTACAATCAGGAGTGTGATGAAAGATAAATTGTCTCAAAGGTGCCGAGCGGGTTACTTGTCATTTACCAAAAAAAAACGACTTTGTTTGCAATGTGTTCACATTCAGTTCACATAGGCCTACTTACTTCGTAGTTCGTTGACACATATTTTATTTTATTGCAGATAATTAATAGAATCAGTAAAGTTTACGCGAATGGTCAGAACTCAGAATATGTAGGAGACAAGATTTTCATATTTCGTTATAAACGACCACGACGTGGGGGAACTTCTGCCCTCCCCATATGCTTGTGGCTGGTTCTGTTCAGCACAGGCCTGCCCACCCCTTGTCCCCCCGCGTCACCCCTTACGTCCCTCCCTTCGTCTCGATTAGCCAAAGTGCATAAATATGAGACGTTAAGCAATATCCAACCAATCAATCAATTTAATTATTATAATTTTATGCTTTATTTGATAAAATTCCAAAAAACGCCGCGGCTACCGAATTGTGCCGCCGTCCACAGCCGCGGACGTAGCGGACGCCTAAAACCGGGCCTGAGTACCAGCCATCTCCTTTACAATATGTCAATATAATACGTAATATAATATAAATTACATTGGCATTCAAGCATATAGGCTATACATTGCCTTATTGAGATGTATGTATCAACGTTTGGCACTTAATAACAATTCTGCATTCAATACAATACAAAAATAACTATGCAATTCTGCTAAATGGTTACTGATAATAATAACTACTGCCATTGTAGTTGAGTCCCATAAAATTATATAGATGATTTTAATATTCTAGACATTAGCTAAGTGTGGTACATGTATGTATGTAGGCTACCTCGATTTTGATCTATGTTCTATCTATAGTTTGAATTTGTCATTTTTAGTCATTCATTACCATGCGTCATTCAACTGCACAGCAATTTTTTTGCTACTGTTATATACCCTATAAAAATACATTGAAAATTGTAAAAAATACTTTTTATCTCCAACATGAGTTAAAATTGAACAATGTACATTAATTATTATTCAGCATATGTCAGAAGTTTTTGCATAAAACACAAGAGACCAACTCTGAGATGTCTTACCTTTCTGGTGATGATTGAATGAACCGTTGCTCGCCCATCTCTGAGCATAAATATAAACTTGGCTTCGGGAAACAGCTCGGAGAGATAAGCTGCCGATTTCAAAGTGAGAGGATCCTTATTGCACAGCCGCGGAGCTGGCTCTCCATGCAGCGCGATTACTTCTAAACAGAATGCTGCGATTGCAGAATCCAGTACCTAGAAAAACAAGGGACAGTTTGAGAGCATTCAGAGTTTCACATACTCAAGAGCAGTACCGGTACTTATCAAGTGCCTTATTATAAGTTAGGGGTGGCACATTGACATAAACTGTACAATTGTGGGTTGAAGAGCATATTTTCTTTTAGTATATTTGCAAAACTAAAATTGATTATAATTTTTGTTTTGGTTGCAGTTCAGTGTTCAGTACTGGTATCTATTACTTGACTTGATTTTCCTAAATGCTTGAATTAGCATCGATTTACATTGAAACAATGCATGTTGTATCAATGTTGTTAATTCCCCGATTGGACATGTTCATTCGGTTTTAATTGGCAGTATATTAGTTATTTTCTCTATAATAGGGAATATTCCACTTAATATTTTATTATTTTATTTTAATTCTTATTCATGTCTTAATAGTCACTGCACTTTTTTTTATTTTTAAAAAAAAATGTTTTTTTTGTGTAATTTAAACAAGAATTAAATGGGTCCCCCAGTTTGCGCGCCAAAAACGCGCAGTGCGCCATCTTTGGACGGTACTTACTCACGTCATAACTGTGTTGAGTCAAGGCCAATTGGAAACTAAATGTAAGTTATATTTGTACATATTTACATACAGACGGCGGTGCTCGCCCATCCGCTCAACACAAACAACTCCACAGGGATGTACATTTTCACCGTCTTTTGTTTTTCTTTTTTCGTATGTGACAGGAGATTTTCGCGAGATCATTGTGATAAAGAATAACGAGCATTTTGTCTTGAGTTTTTGCATAGCCTAGGACTATCATGGTATTCTTTATCTACAATAGGCTTTAATAATTAGTCATCAAAGTAAGGTTTTTGTGCGGGATGTGTGTCAGAACACATGAACGTGCAGGCCTAGGGTTGGCAAGTTAAGCCTAGGGCTTGTTCAAGTGAGTAATTTTAATATTCACATATCAATGCCTATATCCTACAGGAACGATTGGCCTAGACTGTTGTATTATAAATAATTTTCTACGTCTAGGCCTAGACCTTGGACTGTTTTCAGTTTTTGTTTTTTGATTGCAATGTCAACTTTTTATTGTTTTCTGGCTAGGCGTTAAATGTAAAATGGTCCGCCATCTGTTTACATTACTGTAGGCTACGCTAGGCGCTGCTTTGTTTTAAAACACCGCCGTCTTGATGTATATCTCGATCCTACTATAATACTATTCCAACATCTTTGGTCTGGATGTATGTTTATCCCAGGACGGCGTTGGATCAACACAGTTCTGACGTCACAGTCGTTTTTGCCGCTTTTTAAAAAAGTGCTGCTTTTAAAACGGCTATAAAATCACTGGATTATTATTTCACGGAAAAACAAAGTTACATATTTGTAATCGGGACGAAATACTTCTTCTAAAAATCATCTATTCGTACAGTATTTGGCGGAAGTGGAATATTCCCTATTCACTGTGTGTTTTACGTACAATCAGCAGAGAATCAAAATAGCAAACAATAAACTGAAGAAAAGTACCGGTACTAGAGAACTACGTTCTATTTCTCGTCTATCGTGTACTTTGCTTGTCAATGTCAACATGATTTATCATCCCGGTACCATGTTATCTACCATGTGGTCAATAAGTTGCCGGTATAACTTGGCTTTAAGAAAGTCACAATTTACCTGCTTGGTTAGCCCAGCTTCTTCTAACCTCAGACTCTCCTTCTGAGACTTTACCCAATGACTCCTCATCTGCAGCAGTCGTGGGATTACCCTGGTTTCCTGACCACATCTGTAACAAGGGCAAGGTCAAGTTTAAAATATGCATATATCACATAATTATCACATAACAATAACAGTAGTTCAATACAATTAATACATTATGCAGGTTGAAGAGATGAGATTAGGGATTTAAAAGGTACCAATTTTTCCGGAAATTTTGGAAAAAAAACGTGTTTTTTTCCGTTTTTTTCCGGGCACGTCGAAAAAATAGGAAAAATTGGAAAAAATGAAAAAATTGGTTTTAAGGTGCATAGGATAAAAAAATTGATATGAATGTAGTAATGATTATTTTTATCAATAAGGTAGCCCAATTACATATCTCACAGTTTTAATTCATTATTTTAATAGTAAAATGAAAGGTTAATGCCTTAGTTGTTCTTGTTAGGTAAGACTAAAATTATGATTGGAATTCTCATTTCAAAGACAGTTTTGTGACCATATTGTAAAGTAATAGGGCATGCCGTGGGAGGGACTAAAGCTTAACATAGTATATCTATAAACAGGAGTCAAATTAATGCTCGCCCGAGGCTAGTGAAACTTTGCTCGCGCTAGTAAAAATCTAATTACTCTAGTCCGACAGGCGAGTACTTTTTCCAGAGTTCCCAATTGCCGTTCAAAAAATCTCAATATTTCGCAACAATAACTTAACGAGTTTCCAGTAGTAGTGCACTACCTAGTATGGAAAATCGTTGTAAATATGCAAACAAAATAAAAAATCGCTTAATTTAGGATTATTAATATTACGGTTAAAATTCGTTTCCGGTCGCTCCCTAGTCCCCCCTACACATAAGTCAAACCCGGCAAATATTGTGACTTAAAACATTCACATATACCCTATTATTGTTTTACATCAATATAACCTATTTGATTGCCAACTGTAAAAATGCTCTTGGGCAAGAGGACTATTGTTGCCATTAGCCCGAAGTGCTAGTTGCAAAAAAAGTTAATATCGACCCCTGGCTATAAATAGTAATAATTGCAAGGGATTTTGGAAAATGCTAGATGTAGTATTGCTGCCATTTTGCTGTCATTTATAAACATCAATAGTAAACACGCGTACGTAAACACATGAAAATAAACTAACAATAATAATCTTAATTTATAATTTACCATAAAGATGCCATTAATCTAAAATGAACTACGAGGAAGTATAAACTTTATGAAAAGTAAAGAAAATTCAATTTTTCCAATTTTTCCGGAAAAAAACGGGAAAATATCCGTTTTTTTCCTCGATTTCAATTTTTCCGGAAAATTTCGAACCCTAGATGAGATGCATGAGGAGCACAGTGGGCAAGACGAGAAGGGATAGAAATAGGAACACGGACATTAGAGAAATGCTGGGTGTAGAAAAGTTAAATGACTGGATGGTAAGGAACGGTTGAGATGGTTTAGACAAGACATGATCCAATAGCTTGGACATGAAACGAATGGTGGAAGAGAGGATGTCCAAGAGAATGTACAAACAAAGATTGAAGAAGAAGACGGGGGAGGCCAAGGAAGAGATAGGAGAATCTCATAGCAGGAGACTTCAAGAGAAGAAAGCAAGAGGCAAGAGGAGAGAACTGGGAAGATGAGGAAGAGATACGATTCTGGGAAGACAGAAAGAAGTGAAAACATTTGTTTGCAAAACCCAAGCTGACCCGGCCAGAAGCTAGAAACGGCGATGGATGCTGATGACTACCATCCATTTGTATTAATTTTCACCTCAAAATAAAATGTATAATAATTAGTTTTCAATATGTTCTAACATGTACAGATTTCAACCAAAATGGCCTTTAAGGAGCAAGTCCATAATTTCAAACTTTCATTCCTCAACCCCTTGACACGGTCGCCACTGACTTATTAAAAGCCGATACACACCTGACCTCTGGATGAGCGTCCAGCATGGCTCTCATCAGTGTGGTGCCCGAACGAGGCATCCCGCCAATAAAGATGAGAGGCATCTCTCGATTGTAGTGGTACTCCTTTCTGTCAGTACCCATGACGAAGCGCTGCAACAACAAAACACACAGTTATATGAAGGTGGTTGCATTTTATTCTTGAATCCATCACAGTCGTAATAGTAAAACATGGCTTACGAAAAACATACTCGCTGTAGAGTACACACTACACATCAGTTTTAATGAAAAATTAAGACTTAGACCGGGAGGATATAAAAAACACAAACACACGAACAATAACCACGGTCAGAAATAAAAAACACTTGCCAAAAGTGCGTAAATTTTCGGAAGCATCTGATTCCTTCCTCAGACGCGAGGGAACTGACCCGGCAAGTGTTTTTATTTCTGACCGTGGTTATTATTCGTGTGTTTGTGTTTTTTACATCAGTTTTAGTTTTACGAGACCAGTGTGACCCTCTTCAGGTAGCTTTGTTAGGTTAGAGAGAGTAATTAATGTCCGAGGGCTGTTTAATAGGACCGAGGCCCAGCATTCGCCTGAACGACTGAAGAAAACCTTGGAAATAACTTTCGGTCAGGATCGCCGGTGACGGGATTCGAACCCGTGACCACCCGAATCACAGTCTCGAGCGTTGAGTGTGAGCTATACAGCTCTGTCAGTGCATACGATATATCAAGGACGGGGAGAACCGACTGAGGCAAATTATCAGCACTTTGCTCAGCGCTGGTCTCACTTCAAAGTTCAAACCAATGTCCTCGGCCAGTAATTACTGGTCTGCTTTGCATTTAAATCACGAATTTGCCTTTCTAGAAAGAGAGCTGCCGTCACTCAAACTTAAAATTATATTAGGCGTATTTGCGAAAAGAGAGGTTGACAATCGGCTTGTTATGAATGGAAGATCCTGCGTTCGGTATTGAATATGGCAATGAGCGTTGTGTGCTTCATAATCATACGCTATCTTTACTGTAAGTTTGTTCCTCGCAAAATGTATTGTCCACTAATTCTCGTATATATATGCAAAACAAAATCACAAATCTTCCAATTGGTTTGATGATAATAATTTTTAAACACAAAACATTGTGTTTATTTATGTTTCGTTCGTGATTGATTAATAGACCCTCGAGTGGCCACCACTCGAAGTGTCGTGTCCTCCACTTTGAAGTGTCCACTCGCATCAGGACGGGATAAATCATTGTTGCTATTATTAACGAACACGCACGATTTAACCAATATCTCTTATGGCGATTCAGCCGAAGCTCAGTAACAGCAGTTATTAATTTCAGTTCATAATACCATCGCCAAAAATGAAATATTGCCCTGGCCTTGCGACTGATTTCCAGGCTTCAATAATGGACAGGTTTTACTTTTATCATGGTACAACCACAGGTGCAACGTCTAAGGGTAGGCCTACATGAAAAAAGCCAAAGAATGTTTACATTATCTTCCATTTTGTTTACTTTGTGTTGTTTTTAATTTGTAATCACATTTTTCCAAAATGTGTCACATCGAGTATAGACGAAAACTTACATACACTTAGTAAGTGCTATACCTATACGAATGGTTGAACAAAATGACAAGGGATAAACGAAAATGAAGAGAATAAGCTTATTTCCAATGCTGATGATAGAGCAACGACGTTTAGTTTGTTATATATACTGTTGTTCAACTTGTTCATACCCACCATCAGGGTGAATTTGTGACGTGAAGATGACAACATTTGGTCGTACATCGATTGATTATTCATCACTGGACGGATGCAAATTAAACTAGGCCTAATCAAACAGTGGCATACACACGTTATCATCGTTGTGATAACAAGCAACAGTTGGTCTCGATCGGGACTCAAGTCCAAGTCTTAGGGCTGTGTGTGTAGCCTACGCCTTGTTTATCACTATGTTCTAAAATGTCAATCGTGTGTTAAATCGCCACCCTCGATTGAACGTCAGTCGAGTGTAAACAGTGAGTGAGTGAGTGAGTGAGTGAGAGTGAGGATCTGGCGGGCTGAACGAGTTTGACGTCGAGTAAACAACGTCCAGTCTTTTCCTCCCCAACACGAGTAGTGGGGTGCCCCACTGAGAGTGTAGCTAGTGCTTTTAACGAAGTGGGTAAGAGGGTGGAAACCTTAGATATAACAACGCATTTAGTCGCAAGAGAATTTTAAACTCCGGTTTGCACGGCCGACTGACATAACACAAGTCCGAAACGTTGCAGTTGTCATGTCGCAGAAACGTAGGGTTATTATGTTGATAGCTAGACTGAAAATTTGCATAGTTGTCATATCGCATAAATGTAGGGTTACATGTTGATAGCTAACCAGTAAACAAATAAATCGATTCTGGACTTAATTCTAGATTTATAAAACAAAACAATACGTTTGGTTGTCTGGGATGAATGGTGGTCTGACTTATTAGTAATGTTTATAATTAATAAAGTAATTGTTTATTTACTAGGAAGCTTCGCAAATGCTTTTACAGGCGCGCTGTTGGATGAGCGTAATTTTTTTAACGAAAAAAAGCGTAAAATTGCGATTTTCATGAGAAATAATTTTTCGATAGGCTAAAATTTCACACGAATATATAATTTCATAAAATTAAGGTTCTGTGAAAAATCATTACAATCAAATGAAGCATGTCGGTGTTGCCAATCGAAGAAATTTAAAAAATCGGAAAAAATTGAAAAATTGCGATTATCATGAGAAATAATTTTTCGATTACGCTCAAATTTCACACGAATATATAAATTTCATAAAATAAAGGTTCTGTGAAAAAAACATTACAATCGGATAAAGCATGTAGGTGTTATAAGTCAAAGAATTTTTTCAAAAATCGAAAAAAAAATCGTAAAATTGCGATTTTTATAAGAAATATTTTTTCGATTGCGCTCAAAAACGTGGCAGTTCTAAGTTCAGAGATTTCGAAAGCCTCCAGAAAATTTCATTGCAATTGGAGTATTGGTTTAGCCGGAATCGTGTTAACAAACATACAAAAATACAAAAAGAAAAAAAACATTCCGGATTCTTTTCTCCAGTGTAGTGAAATGGAATCTTCGCTTCGCTCGCTACGCTTATCCAATTAATACAGGTGAAAAAACAACACTTGGTTGGTTGGTTTGTTGGCGTCTGGATGTTCTTGCTTGGTAACTAAAGAAAACGTCCATACTCCATATCAATCAAAGGGAATAATTTTCACTACATAATTTTTTGATAAATATCAAGTGTGTACAGACCCCTCTTGATCCAAATTTTGAAGGCACCCAACACGAGATCTAAAACTAAAAAAATATAAACAAACAAGAGAACGGAAGTGCCCAAAAGAGGGAGCGAAAATCTTGTTGTTGGTGGAAGGTACCGGGTTTGTTTGGTTGACGCTCATGGGTTACCAACTAATTCTGTATTATTAAAAAATCTTCCAAAAGCACATGCCAATAAGAGGTATGTTCGGGTTATATCGTGAGACTGAGACGTGACACATACACAGATGGACGTACAGGAAAGTGATGCTCGGAGGATCGAGCTCTATGGTCCATGCATCGCTGGCTTAGCGAGCAGAGTTCGTCACGTCATCTTCCGACTTGCGACTAGGCTCGATGATCTAATAAGAAAGTGAATGACAAGAAGTGGTTTCTACATCACTGATGCAGATCGTTCCATTGAACCGGTTGATGTGATCAGCACGCAAATTATTAATCAAGAGCGTCCAATTGAAAAAAGAAAGATATTTCCTAATTCGATTTGGAGCGTCGAGAAAAGAGGAAAGTCAAATTCGCCAAATTTAGTTCTGGCAAAATCATTAAAGAAGAGGGCACGTTCATACCGATGTACATTGAAGTGAAGCAAATTATCTTCCTACTGAACGCGCGGGTACGGGATTGCCCGACATAGGGAGCGAAGCTACATAATCAACAGATTTGTCTGTAGAAGAAGGTTACAAAATAATAATTCCACCGAGTTTTGGTGGAGGTGCCGGGTTGAAAAAGTTGCCCTTTTGGATGGTGATAGCTACCCTCCAGACACCTAGGGTCACCAAAACATTCTGTATCATCCTTGTTGAATGGCAATGTCAACATAAAACGCATGTCAATCGGAGGTCATGTTCAGTTTTTCTCGTGAGACGTGACACACGCACGCACAGGCTTATAGGCTGGCTGGATCCGACCCGAGTCTTCCAGTTGCGTACCCCTGACCTAGTCCTCACACGATCTCTCAAACACTGAAGCCGACGCTTAGATTGATCTCTAAACTTCACGAGGGAAACAAACATATACAAAACCACGTCTAAAATTAGCTTATCTGGGTTAGTTAATCATATTAATTATTATATCAAGCCGTATCATTCTAGAAGCTGGGTTCAACACAGCAACCGCAAAACGTGACGGGTGTTCTTGAAAATACCAATGTAACAGTTATTCCATGAACATCTCGTAACGTCATTGGAGAGATTTCGGTCACCAGCAAGCCTGACTGAAGGTATTTCTCAATCTGTGCGGTCAATCATATAAGGAGTTTGGTGTATATCCAAACAAACCTCATACATTGGGCGTTCCTGCACTGCATTATCAACACCCTAACCACTTAGTCACCCTGGAAAGAGGCATCCACCTGTAACTTGCACCCCAACACAGCGATTCCTCTCTAGTGCTAAACCCTGCACCGACATCCGGGCATATATCGAGAACGCCAAACGTGTCGCCGAAAAACGTTATCTAATCCGAGCCGCATTAAATTACCACAAGAGAATAGGAAATAAAATGGCAAACGAGTCGCATTGTTCAATTGGCTTTGGTTTGTGACTTGCGTCACCGCATAAAATGCGATTGTTTGAACGCCCGGAACACGGAAACTTTCATTTCTCAATGTTACACTTGTTCTGGTTGATTATCTTCCTTTTCAGTTTCTCTCATCGCAAGAGAAGACGCTTGCTTGCTTGGTGCATGGTGCAACCATAGAGTGGTCCATATACCAGGGCAAACATACCTTTGAATATGTTCTCACTGCCGATATTCCATGTGTAAAATGATTAAAATTATCTCAAACGAAAACAGATAGCGGTTTTTATTGACACGAAATATTACATTGAATTGAATAGCTGAACTTTAACCATGGTTACATTTTTTTTTTTTTTTTACAACATTCATCCCAGTTCTAGTTTAAAATATAGAATTCCCAAGAGGTCAAAACCTGGCTGATTTAACGGATTGTGTGACAGCAAGGTAATCCAAATCTCCAGCTGAGCTGGATATTTTTCCCGCAACTGCTAGGAGATACAGTGGTCCTTGGAATGGCAGTGTTGATGGCTGCAGCCTCTTATTTTACTCTGTTTAGGTTATAATCTTATTTATAATACATGTTGTTCCCTCTCATTTTATTGAATGAATTCTTTCAAGTCGTGATTCTTCAACGTGTCCTCCTCAAGCCCCCGCGGTACTGCAAGAAAATGTAATGCGCGCCACAACACAACGTACAATTAGCCGATCCCCGACCCAAAAAACATCTAGGAAACGTGAATAACAATTACGTACAACGTAAACACCCATAAATATATGTTCTGGAATGTCAGTACAGCGGTGTGCTTGAAATTGAAACAATAATAAAGTACCGGTCATCATGAAGGTTATAAAGATCACGAGAATATTACCTACAGCTTAAAGCCTCCACTCTTTCATTCAATGGTGAAAGGACCCGGCTGCATGCATGGTATCGTGTTGTGTCGTCAATGTGCGCCAGGCATAGGGGTACCCACTGAAAGTGTAAGTAGGGCTCCAAGGATTTCGCAAGAAATGAAACCACAAATTTACTAAAACAAACAGTGGTTCCTAACGCAATCATAGTTCTGTTTGGCAATACCTCCTCCACGTTATTGGAAATAGCTCAAACACAAACAAAACTCAACTAACAAAAACCATGTAAAACATCGGTTAGAATGCTGACTTTGGCCAGGCAGTAACCGCGGTGTGGTTTGGAGCTGCAGGATATAGAATGAATATAATGTAAATATTAATGGCGCCCAACGGTGGTGGTAGGAAAGTAAATATACATAAAGTACATGAAGTTTTGATACATGAATTGTCTCAATAATATGCATAATTTGCAAATTGCAAAGGTCAAATCTAAATTACACTCGCTCATGACTCGATTAAAATAATTGGTTTGAAATACTACTGCTATATGACGATAAAAAGAAAAACGAAAAGAGCACAAAATGGATCGTAGTCATTGAATTAAATGGTTTTGGCTTTGTGTTTATAATATTATGTTTTACACTAGTAACGTTGATGTTGTTAATTAAATAGCACGGATTGAAATTATCCCCGTGTATATGAGTAGGGTACGTATGAAGGTTTGACCGAAGACAAGTTCATGAAAAAGACGGGCAATAAGTTACACCTCTGCGACTCTTCCACAACCAGAATGAAGCCGGTGAAAATATATATATTTTAATCGCTTATTCACGTTAAAACGAATACGCAAGTGCAAGAGAGAAGAATTATAAATATGTATGCGTGTTATTGTTCGCGGCACACACGCTTCGAGGCATACGTAAACACATTGAACGTAAATTGTAAACAAAAATTAGATTTACTGCCCGTGGTCACAGATTTCATGTACATACACTTGGTATAGAAATAGACCGTTGAAATAGATTCTAATGAAAGAGAGTCCAGGAACATGTTCTCTCCCCTTGCATAGGACACCTGTCCACTACAGCTGGAGCTGGGGAGGTAAACGAATCTGTATAGGCAAAACACAATTTAAAAAATGCATAAATATAAATCGTTCCTCAACTCAAAAGGCAAGGGAGGTACTATCCATGAAAAATGTTCGTCAAGATGAGCTTGATAGCCACGTTGCGAGAACCTTCATTGGGTATTGATTGTGTAACAGAAAGGTGACCGCTCACGGTAGCTACTACGATTCGACAGATTGGGTTGAGTTTTTTCAGTTCCTATAGTAAATAGTTACAGTAATATTGATGGTCAAGAAAATAATTCAGTAGGTCTACCTTCTAGTAAAGCCTATTTTAGGCGTTATGGAATGGTCACGCAGAGACAAACAAATTCAATGAATAAACTATACACAAAACAAAACACACATCAACAATAATTGAGAATACGTTAGTAGAGATGCGAGCCAAGGAACTTGGGTTGGAGCCCCGCTATCACACATGTATTTATCTGATTACCTCATCGCAAATATTAGCATATGGAAACGTAAAATAACAACAGGATGGGACGGAAGGGGCTAAACATTCACACCTTCTTGCCTTACAGCCATCTTAGATTCAAAACAAAAGACTTCCCATTGCGTAATCGTACTCGTAGAAACAGTCACGATAAACCTGCGCTTTAGTCACGGACTAACACCAAATACACCGATGTAATGGTCCATTATCTGAAACAGTGATCTCATCTTGACCTATTTCACATCGCCGTTAAGCATCTACTCCAGTATTATAATACATTCGTGAGGTTTCAACTAAAATAACGATTATATGACTTGGCCAGAATTAGACCCCACTTTTTACTATCATTTGCGGAATAACCACCTAATAAGATAATTTCTCGGTTATGATTTGTGGCTGCCATGGAGGCAAGTTATTCGTTGAATAGAATGTAATACTGTCCCTTATTAAAAAAATCGTGTTTCAGCACAAGCGCGTAGCCCCACTTTCAAAGAAGTGGGGAGGGGGAGGGGGCGTTGATTAACGAGGTGAATTCTCTTTCATCTAGCCCTTTCTCCCCGTCCGCTCAAGAGGGTGTAGAAGCAATGTGTTTCAAAAATTTACAGCGAATTTGAAAGTTTTTAATACGAAAAGATTTTTCACAGTTTCCAAACTATGGAACCTGGTATGATGGAGAAAATAAAAAGTGTATCATCAAGGTATAATGAAAAAACAATGTGCACAGTTTTCCTCATCTCATTGGCGATCTTGAGCACGGAACGGCGGGGGGCATGTCAACCGTGTTCAAATATTGATTGATTGAATTGATTGAATATTTTATATTTATATTTAATTTATTTTTTAAATTTAATTAATAAATTAAATATTTTTAATTATATTTTAATTGGATTGATTGGATATTTTATATTTATATTTAATTAATTTTTTAATTTAATTAATAAATTAAATGTTTTTAATTATATTTTATTAATGCATTTCTGGCTAATTCGAGACGATCTGTGTGTTCAAATATGAACTCAGAAACCGTGATTTACAATTACAAAACTGCAGTTAGTTTATCACAATCAGTTTCAATCCTTGGAAGTTGTTATGCGCTGCGTGACGCTTATCAAATTGATAAGGCTTCCTATTCAAATACGAGGAACGTGCAAAGTGGACAACCAGTAAACACACTGGATAATATGTCGTAGTATACATCCATACACTAGTTTATTATGCGAGCATTGACCTTCGAACTAAAATTAATCATAAACATAACAATTAATCAGGAATTTCAGGAAGTAGATAATCGATCTAAACTGTCTGTCTGACTATCATACACGAATCAAGAGGAGCGCTATGTCTCGTCACCCAAAGAAGTCACGGTTTGAGACCCAGCCGCGCTCACTCCCTCTCTCACAGCAAGACAAACAGTTAGCAGAAACAATACATGAAACAAATCATTCCTTAGGCCTATTCCTCAAGATTGCAACAAACACTATTTGTATCAAGGCACTACTTATTTACATTTTTAAATTTTTACTTTAATAGTACCATTTTTACATCATCAAACAAAATTTAATTCAATTCGCAAAGGTGTTGTGCATAGCAAACTTTACTCAGTGCTATTTTAAAAAATGTGTCGTGTGGCTAACTGACCTTTTGTGGGACCATAACAGGCTCATTGTCGTTATTCCAGGTACAAGATAGGAGACGGTGCATTATCCAGACGACAGCGAGGGCGGCGATCCCATAGAGCGCCACTCTTCTCCCGCCGCGGCCCATCATAACATAGCAGCACTACCTCATGACCTGAAACAATAGAAGCATGGGCTGTTTTTAGGAGTCAATCCCAGCATTCACCTGCATTACTGTGTAAGAAAAACCTTCAGTTAAGCTATAAATTATATTATGTTTATGTTAAAATGCTAAGAGCCCAACGACTCAGGTAATTTTGTACACATTGTGTATGTATACTGCTATACCGTTATTATAAGTTAAATAAATATCTTAAAAAAAAAAAAAAAAAAAATCAGTTAGGATTACCGGTGACTGATATCGAACCACCACCTCTTGAACCTAATATTCTCATGAGACGAACTACCTCTATCTATCGGTATATAGCACGAGACGCATCGCAACGATACGCTGCGTACGGTAGCATAATGCGGTTCTTCCACGAAGTTTTTTCATCCAAGCTCCGAATGAGAGCTGAATATTGAGCCGACACTCTCAAGCAAGGAAGTAAGCAAGATGGTGTTTATTTAATTGTCCAGGTTATAGCACGTAGAACTCGCTGGTATTTGTTAAAAGCTGAGTGAGAGGGTGGAGAATTCTCGAGTTTAATTAAGAAGTTCACAGCCTCAGTTCCAACTCATGCAATTAGTCGAGATAAATAAAAGACAAACAACCGTGACGGCTGCAGGCTGCGTTGCTGAAACTCGATACAACTTTCAGTCCAAGTCATTCGGAAGGAACTGCTTAAATCGCGACCTCATCATAGGGAGCAATCAACAGTAATTGAGTTTAGTATTAACTGGTTGGTTTAAGGAAATAAACTTTCATCGTATACAGAGAGGATAAACAAGACGATGCTAGCGCACGGGTGGCTATCTATAATCACTTACAAACGATAATACACATTCAAAGGCATAATTTTTTAATGTAGACCTACACCTCCATTTTTTTAAATGTCATTTAAAAAACGAAATAAAAAATCACTC
>JAMZAV010003594.1:0-83108 GCA_024449915.1 Sweltsa coloradensis
TTTGTTTGGCTTGTGATCGAGTTGGAATTGCGGTGTTGCGATTTTTTACGATTTTCTTGGAACATTTTTTAGTGTATTTCGCATAAAATAAATTAAATTAAGAAATGCTTTATTACAATAGTTAGATACAATCGTAATACACACTTTAAAAAAAAATTAGATCAATACGTTTGCAACTGTAGATGTAATGAAGAAAACAAGAAAAAGTTTTTAAAAATACAAATTTGGAGTTTGGTATTTTTTTAAGGGTGTTCCGACAAGTTTTTTTGAAATCCATTTCTTGGGGGATATCCTGGGACTGTCTGGATCATGTTCTGAAATTTGCAGCTGGTTACCTCTCCGTGGTTGTAAAAGGCCTAAAACCTGTCTGCTCTCTTTAGTTATTAATGCATACTATGCAGAAGTTTTTCAGGCAAAATCAATTGGCAATAGGTTTAAGGTGCCACCAGTAGCAGCGCACGGGAAATCGCGTACATAGTTTCCAAAAATGATTCTAGCCAAATGGCTCAAGCTATTCAATAACGAAATAGTTCGCTCAATTCAGGATGAATAACTCTTTCCGTGAGTCAGTATATCGTTATAATTCGCTAATATTCGTTCTTAATATTGCCGTCAAAAGACGGCACAAAAATGTAGTTCAGACTTTCGAGTGTAATACACGCCAGAAAAAAAACTTGACACTGTGGGAAAAAACATACATATTACTTAATTAGTTTGCTTATGAGTGGTAAATTTACAGGTATTTCTGACGAAGGGTACTCAATACAAAAAATAATCACCAATGGTACGCGCTTTACGCGGGCTACTGCAGGTTTGAATTGTTGACCCTGATCTGTGCGACGCGGCTGAACCTAGGAGGATTTAGTACAGGATTTAGTACTAAATCCTCCTAGGGCTGAACTGGTAGACATTTGAACTACATGAACGAATCTGATGTCGATAGTACCGTAGGAACGGGTCGGGAGGAAGCCAGAGCAAAGCGCTGTTGGTATACCATATCACCACTCATGTCACCCAATTGCTCGCGAATGTCGGCGATCAGGCAACTGGCTAAAGGAAGCGAGATAACAATACTGACCGTGCGTAAATAAAACGCGGGTCTTATGACGGCTTATTAAAATTCTTACGACTTGATAGTGGATACACATATCGAGTTATTCGAATGTAAGTTTCTTACTATCCAACAATAGAGGATGATTAATAGATTAGAATAAATTATGTTTGTTTGTGACCTGGCATAATATAATCTGATCCACAATTAACCATAAGTATTGTCCAGCTCACGAGCTCTCATTGGTTTTTGGGGGAGGGGGAGGGGGGGGGGATTGGCCAAGGTGCCACCAGTAGCAGCGCACGAGAAATCGCGTACATTGTTTTCAAATGTGCGAACTCTGACTATTTTAGTTATTTTTAAATGCGTATCTTGAATATCAATCATCTTGCGTTCTGCTATTTTTACTTTCCTCACATATTTATCCAAATCCAATCTTATAGTAATAGTATCCTCATGTCAAACAAACGTATGCGTAAAATGAGCATGCTCTTTTACCTGCAGTACAGTCGTCCTCACCATTTTGTGTGCAGTGCTAATCCCTCAAAGAAACTAAATTTACAAACAGGCCGACTCATGTACCAATTATACCTTCGTCACAACTTTGGACCCACCACCAAGATACATGTATCTCGACGTTGCCAAATAGAAATCAAAACTAACAATGTGGTCCCGCGACACATTTAAATTGCTTTTCTATTATATTGAACGGAGTGGAGCCATTGTATCGGCATCGCTGTCCGAAGTCTGAGGCGCTCGCCTAGCGAAATTAGGGGATGACAGGTTGACAAGACCACTTATTCCGCTCGAATGAAGAGCGGCGAAATAGGCACTGCACTCAAAATGGTGAGGACGACTCTACAAAATAAACTTATCCAGCCAATGCTCATAGAAATACATTTTGCAAAAAATAATGAAAACGGCAATACATAATTGGATGAGCGAAGCAAAGACTTCAATTTCACTGACCCCCCAAAAAAATTAGCTCGGGTGTTTTATTGTTTATTTTTTTACTTATTTATATATTTACTTGTTTTTTGTTTGTTTGCTATCTACCGGGCAAACAGCATTAGCGATCTTGATGAGAATTGGAGAGGACCTTCGAAATCTCTGAACTTAGACTTGCCACGTTTTTGGGTACAATCGAAGAAATATTTCTCATGAATATCGTACTTTTACGATTTTTTTCGATTTTTAATGCGATTTATCCGTGATATTTGCAACTTGGCAAACGGCTAGTCCGATCTTGATTAAACTTTATAGAAACGTTTGAAATCATTAAAATTAGATATCTTATGATTTTAGGGACAATCGAAGAAATGTTTCTTACAGAAATCGTACTTTTACGATTTTTTCCGATTTTTTCTCCGATATTTTCGTTATGATTGGGCCGATTCTGACCAAACGGGTGTGGCTACAACGTTCATATTTTACATGGACATTAAGGTAATGGTGATGTATTGCCTTTTGAAAGAAAAAGTTGAAAAAGTTAGCCAGAATCCATAGAATAAAGGTTTTTTATATGAGTTCTTTTAGGTATATAATAACATTTAACAAGTAACAATAGAAACTTGACAACAATCATCTACAATGCGTTCAAAAAGCACTTGCAATAGTAAAGGGATACCACGCAAACTAAAAACTTACAAAAAAACTCATCAATCACCGCGACTAAAAAAAGCGTTCGCGAAGCGGCCTAGTTTAAAAATCCACACGATTGAAATAGTTCATCTTTCGAGTGCATTTGGTGCGTTTTAGAAAAAAAAATTGGTGGGCTGAATGCAATACCGAAACAATGTAGTTTGTGTGCGTCAATTTATTTTGTCGTCATCTCGAGCTTACAATTCACAGCATACATAGCAACATCAACGTTTGATTTGATTTTCAATTTAGCATATAGCCGACCCATTTCAGAGACAGACTGATTAGCTTTGTTCGCCTGTCCACCACTAGTGCTACACTGTTTTACACGTGCACTTAGCAGTGTTCGGCGGAAGTAGGCTACTTCTTTTTAAAGGAAACAGTATGTCAGTGTAGCACGAGTGTTGCCCACAAAAAAACACACTCAACACTTTTAGTGTAGTTTCCTCCTACACGACCAAAATAGCCAGTGTAATCTAGTGTAGCACTGGCAGCACTAGTGCTACACTGAAGGTACAGAAAAACGACCACATTCTAACTACACTGAGTTACACTAACACAAAAAAACAGCCATTCGTCTACACTGACTTACACTAGTGTAAAGTGTTGGACAGTGTTGGGTCAGTTCTTTTTTAAAATGAACTTTTTAAAAGTTCAGTTCACAGCTCAAATAATGAACTTTTAAAAAGTTCAAGTTCTTTTATAACCTAAAATTTTGAAAAGTTCAAGTTCGTCTAAAATATGAACTAAGTTCTTTTAAAAGTTCTTTTGTAAAAAAAATCACTATTTTATTAAAGGCTGGCGTAAAATGAAGAAAAACACGAGGAAAAAACATTAGAGGTGTTCGAGTACCAAACTACTCGCGAGTTTGAGTCTTACGAAAGTGTTGAGCTGTCTTCGATCGTGTTGATGATTTGTACTACATTCTCGTCGATCAGCTTGTAAAATTATGGCAGATTATGGCAGAAAGAAGAACTTTCAAATGAACTTTCTAAAAATGAAAAGTTCCTTCTCAGAAAGAACTTTTAAAAGTTCAAGTTCATTCATTTAAAAAAATAGTAAGTTCACTGAAAAGTTCACAAAAAAAAGAACGCGTTCGCGAGAACGCGTTCTTTTTAAAAGTTCCTTCCCCAACACTGGTGTTGGACAGGCGAACAAAGCTATAATTTCTGACAATATAAAGGAAATGTTTTTACTGGGAGTTTTAAATTTCAAAATACACGATACAAAACTTGTATTTTATGAATGGCTTAGCTCCACTTGGCTACATTGGTATATGTATTACATTTTTCTAATGGCAGAATTCGGGGGCCCCTCAGCCACCCGGGGCCCTGCTCCTGCACGCACAGCGAATACCTATAAATCCTCCTCTGATGAGTCATCTCTGAAATAATATGTCATAACGTATGGTGTATCGATATGTTTGTGGACGCAGTGTTGATATTTCACTCCCATATGCATGTCAAGTCAAGTCAAGGTCACGGGAGTCTCCGCGCTCGCTCGAGTCTTGGGAAATCCCATGCGGCAACTTACGCGGTTCTTTGCTGATACTGATAGTGATAGCTCTAGACACACTACATCGCACGGACGTAGCGTACATTACTCATATTCCACAAAATTAGTTCGATTATCACAAGGTCTAGAAAAATCAAGAAGCTTCTTTACTTAGTCATTCCACCTGTAATCGTAGTTGTAACCAACTGGGTTGACTGTGGGAGTGGAATTTGACGTATTATGACAAACGCTCAATTTCGTAAGATAAAATGAGAATTGTTTGAATATTTAAAAATGTACGCCTTCTAATACAGTCACTCAACGCTAATACTACAAATAAACAAGCTAAAAATGTTTGTAATTTCTCGTGGGTGACCGGCCAAGGTTGCCTTGCAAGCACTTCTTCAGGTGTTTTATCTAGCTTAGGTATTTTTAGGAGCTACGACAACAGTGATGGCAGTGGCGTAACTACAAGGGAACGAGGGAAGACGACCACCACCCCTTCCACAAATTTGGTCTTTGTCAGAGGGGGGGGGGGGGGGGCGATGGGGGCACAATTTGACACTGACTACACCAGGTCGAATATATGTATGTTGTATATATGGGTATTTAGAACGCTTTCATGGTCAAATGAAATATTACAAAACATTTTTAGGTATAGACCACTTACAAATAATAATAATAATTAATTAAATTAATCTCAACAAAACTTCAAAATGTGTTATTATTTTAATTAATTATTATTATTTGTACGTGGTCTATACCTAAAAATTTCTTGTAATATAGGCTACCCCATCGAGCTTATATTCTCGATGGGCTACCCCTTTCGCTATAGTCGTGCTGTGCTGACTCTGACTATTGATACTTTGAGGCATAGGCGCCAGCACCGTGGGTGCAGGGCCAAAGCACCCGCGAGATAGATTTGTGTGTAGCACCCACACACATGCGGAATTGAATGGTATATGCAAGAGTTATTTTTCAATGTGACAGTATAATTATTGTATTAGGGCTGTGCAGCAGGCGAACGCGCGCGTTAGATAAGCCATGTCGAAGCATGCGCTATCTACCGATAGAGGTGACTCAGCGGTAAGATGCAAGACTAATTCGGGGGGTCATCGGTCGATTCCAGCCACCGTCAGTCCTGACTGAAGTATTTTTTTGAGTTTTTCCTTTATAATATATTATACATTGACAACAGGACTCTTGTCCCACGAGTGCAATATAATAGGTTGGTTAAACTAAAACTAAACTAAGAACTAGAACTATATTCTAAAATAAGTGTAACATATTATGCGTGAGTGTGTCTATGTATGTATGTATGTATGTATGTATGTATGTATGTATGTGTGTATGTATGTATGTATGTATGCGTGTCGTGAGTGTGTTTCGGTGTGCGTGTGTGATGATTTTACATGTTTACGTTACTTGCACTAGATAGTGCAAGGATGATCAGTGACTTGTATTGTTCATGGGGGTTTTGTATATGTCGATGTCTGTGTAGTTACTGAGTGTCAGTCGTAAAAGGTTAATGGAATAGTTAGTTTACTTAGTTAAAAATAATGACAACTAAAATAATTTATGCATGTTTTATTTGGTATTTATAATTTATTTTATATTATCCTTAAACCCCAAAGGCCTACAAATAAAATATGCGTACTCTAATTATGAAAACTCAACGAATCAGCGGCTGTAATATAATCTATCACCTCAGAGACCATCTTCTTTTTGGTGGTTTTCCAGTTTTGACTGCACAAAAACTACGTTGATTCGGTATTGCTATCAGCCCACCACTTCTTCTAAAACGCACCAAACGCACTCTAAAAATCTGAATTTCAAAATTTTCGTCTGGGACTTTGGGGGGCTCTGCCCCCAGAACCCCCGATGATTGGTCCCTTTCCCACGAATTTACATGGGAAGCCGATGTTTTTCGTGGTCAGAGTCTGCAACCCCCCCCCCCCCCCCTCATAGAGTTTGTCTAAGTATTGAGCACCCACAGTTATTCTGAAAAGTTGGCGTCCCTGCTTTGAGGTTACAAAAATGTTCTGTCCCCCAAAAAAACTAGAGCCAGTTATGCCACTGAGTGAGGGCTAGGGCTGTTGAAGAGGACTCAATCCCTTGAATTCACACAAACTGTCTGAAGAATAACTCGGAAAAATATCTTAGACAGGATTGCCGGAAGCGGGATTCGAACCCGCGAACTCCCGAATTACAATCTCGCGCTTTTCACTTTATGTCCATCTGTCAGTATGCTCACTTTTTGGGCCTAATTAATTTATTAGACTTTTGTAATTCAGGAGGTTGATGGTTCGATACTGGCCACTGACCACAAATAATTATTCTGACTGAAGTGGGGCTCTCTATATGGTTTTACCAACCAACAACACAAGTCTGTGAAAGAAGTACTATACAACATATTCAAACAATTCCATAGATTAATTTACAAGACATACTAATTACTGTGCAGGTGCTAGAGATCAAGGACTTCCTCAGTATTCTACATCCACGCTGAGTTAGCGTGAATAGAGTTCAGACAGAGTTTATGCTATTTGCCGGATTTTGACATTTGCTTTAAAAATTACTCTTGTGTTATTTTCCTTTCTTCGTCTTTTTTTCTACAAACTTACCGATAAAAACAAGCGAAAACGGAAACAGGACATGTCATTTTTTGAAAATTCTTTTCCTCTGATCAAATTTGTTGTTAGGTGTTTCCATTTTTTAAACACGCTGCAGTAGCGATCATTAGGTCACAGGTGGTATGAGCAATATAAAAACAGTGGTGACTAAGACTTATGCACGTATTGTAATTCCCTGTAAATTATAAATAATATATTGAAAATATTACCGTTTTGCTTTGCGAGGATTGAGAAAATACAGAAAAAACTTCGCCATTTTTTATAATTTTCAAAACTTAATTTAGGAAAAGAGAAAAAAAATTCATACACACCTCTAGTTATCGGTGACGGTTAATTTTTTTCGTTGTATTCAAGTATGTATGCATGTGAATTATTATTAATGGAAAAATTAGAATGTTGTTTCACTATGAAATGGGAAATATTTCAATAATAATTAGTAAGGTTCCAATGATGTTCAAATTGTTTGTTAAAAATTTTTGTTGTTATTTTCTCATAAGAATGTATAATTTTGCTTGCTGTTCCTGCTGTTGTGTTAAAAATGTGTATGATAATGTAATATGTTTAAAATGTATGTATAAAATGTAGTCTATAAAATGTGTGTGTGGAAATTGTAAATTGAATGCGGTAATCAATTGTATCTAGGGCGACGGACGTCGCCCGGCAGACAAGCGCATGCGACTGCTTAGGCGACACGAACTCCAGCCCTATATACAGCTACCACAGTTGGGGGTTTTTCAGCTATTTGCACACGCTGCCCCGAAAGAGTTACGATCTTGAAACTCGGTATATGACCTGGTATGTGGTCCATGACATACCAAAAAAAAAATCAACCCGATCCGACAACTCGTTCTGTGTTAAAAAAGGCTCTCAACATCGTCAAATTCCTTTCGGCTGGCTGGTGG
This sequence comes from Sweltsa coloradensis, assembly GCA_024449915.1. Lineage (NCBI taxonomy): Eukaryota > Metazoa > Arthropoda > Insecta > Plecoptera > Chloroperlidae > Sweltsa > Sweltsa coloradensis. The sequence continues at coordinate 7,722 of JAMZAV010003594.1, forward strand.
CTGGGTGGGTGGGTGGCTGGGTGGGTGGGTGGCTGGCTGGCAGGGTGGCTGGCTAGCTACTTCTCCGCGGAGATTAATTAAGCCTACAGAGAAAACGGTAAATCTTAGAACTATGAAACTTGGACCACACTTAGATGTACTAGGGCGACGGTCGTCGCCCGGCAGACAAGCGCATGCGACTGCTTAGGCGACACGAATTCCAGCCCTATATACAGCTACCACAGTTGGGGGGTTTTTAGCTATCTGCACACGCCGCCCCGAAAGAGTTACAATCTTGAAACTCGGTATATGACCTGGTATGTGGTCCATGACATACCAAAAAAAAAATCAACCCGATCCGACAACTCGTTCTGTGTTAAAAAAGGCTCTCAACATCGTCAAATACCTTTCGGCTGGCTGGTGGCTGGGTGGCTGGCTGGGTGGCTGGCTGGCTGGCTAGCTAGTTCTCCGCGGAGATTAATTTAGCCTACAGAGAAAACGGTAAATCTTAGAACTATGAAACTTGGACCACACTTAGATGTAATTCAGACGCAGTGACGTTTGCTTTCAAAACCAAAATCGGGTAACAGGGACCGGAGAAAATCAAAATTTGGATGATAATCAAAACGCATAATTACCAAGGCGTGGTAATTTGTACAAACTTGAAATTAAACATGCTATTAACCATTATAAATATATTGCGTCCAAAACACAAGGGGCTAAATTTGGGGATGACCATGGGCCCGAAAATGACAAAAAACATATCTGAACTTTAAGAAATGAATCATTCAAAGAAAACGCTACAACTGAGATGTTTCAAACTTGGAATACATTTTGATATCTCTCATTCTTTATCACTTTTGAATAAGGAAAGCAAAATTGGGTAACGGGTACCGGAGAAAATAAATAATTATCAAAAGTAAGTAATTCCGTACTCTTATGAATAATACGCTATAATGAGAAAACGGTTCATCTTAGAACTTTGAAACTTGGGCCACACTCAGATGTACCTCATATAACCAAAACCGGGCAATTGGGACCGGGGAAAATCAAAATCAAAATCAAAACGCGTAATTACTCAGGCGTAGTAATTTGTACAAGCTTGAAATTAAACATGCTCTTAACCATTATAAATATTTAGTGCTTAAAACACAAGGGGTATCTTTGGGGGGACCGTGGGCCCAAAAATGTCAAAAACAACTTTAAACTTAACAAATTTAATCATTCAAAGTTCATTATTCACACCTTGATAGCAAACGAACAACAAAAAGATGTAATATCCAACCAAATACAAAAATTTGTAAAAAAAAAAAAAAAAAAACGGCAGCCAAGCTCTCCTTCAAAAGTCTTCGGCTGTGAATGCTGTGAGATATAAAAGTTGAGCCAAGCTTTTTATTCTTTCTCCCTAGTTTCGCTTTGAAAATAAGTAAAGATCATTTTGCCTGTTGACGAGCGCCAAGCCAACGACTTTGTGGTAAAAAAGTAAAATTTTTAAACTCGAAATTATAAAAAAAAATGGCTTGGCCATTGAATTTGGTTCATGGCCAAGAATTTTTTTTATGATTTCGAGTTTAAAAATTTTACTTTTTTACCACATAAATCGTTGGCTTGGCGCTCATCAACAGGCGAAAGTAGGAAGAAAGAATAAATAGCTTGGCTCAACTTCTATATCTCACAGCATTCACAGCCGAAGACTTTTGAAGGAGAGCTTGGCTGCCGTTTTTTTTTTACAAATTTTTGTATTTGGTTGGATATCATATACAATAATATGATGTATAATAATATTCAATTACATTACAAGTGAAGGCTAAAAAACTATCTTATCTTATCTCAATGATTGAGCTCAATTTGGAGACGAAAATGTCTTGAAAGATTTAGAAACGTTGTTTTTATAAATTGGTATCCACTGAACTGCAAAAAAACAATACAGAAATAATGAGCTTGTTTGAAGGAATTGGGGGAACTAGTGGTGGAGGACATACAACGTTGTGTCTTATCGGGTCTTATCTACTCCAATTGCTAATTGCGGCAGTGGTATGAATTGGAAGACATTCTTCACCTTAGGAGTAGGTATTTTATTATTTTAATATAAACTAAGCATCCTTCATCAATTCCCGAATTCATTTCTATGACAAGTAATTCAACAACTTTTTAAAGCATAAGTATATTCACATTTAAATCCAGTTGGCGATTATCGGTCTTAGCTAATGCATTTGGAGATGTTCGTTTTGTATCGGAGCTTGCCTAGTGCCTACTGCTTGACCTTGGTGGTGAGTGAGAGTGTAATGTGAGCATTCCCTTCCTTTGATAACGGTAGCCGACAGTAGGACTACATCGTGGCAACAGTGTCTTGCGTTCGAATCGTATTTGGATCAGCCGCGCGGGGGGCAGGGGGTAACTTGAGGCGTGTGACGTCAGCTAGGAGCGAACAGTTCGTTGTATATACCGACATAATAGACGCGAGAAGCCGCCGTCCGCAGCACGATCTATCCGCCAAAGTTTTACTTATTACTAGGTTTGATATTAATGGCAATGAAAGAGGTGAAAATCCACTGGAAATCAATGTTGATAAAGTCACCAAGATAATAACGTCACTAAAAAAGGGTAAGGCTGCGGGAACCAATGGATTGACCGGGGATTTCCTTAAACTGGCTATGGGTGAAACAGCACTATATCTGAGCTATATCTTCGAAGAATTGCTGAAAGAAGGAAGGGTACCAGACAGTTGGAGGGAAGCTACAGTGATACCCATACATAAGGGGGAGGGAAATGCAAGCTGGGCAACTACAGGCCTATATCATTGACCTCGTTAGGATCCAGAATAATGGAAAGGGTGGTAGGGGACTATGTTAAAGACATACTAAAAGAAAAAAAACTGGTTGACGGAGAGTCAACACGGTTTTAGGAAAGGATACTCATGCGAGACCCAGTTGATAAGGTTAATTAACGAACTTGGAATTAGTTTGGATAAAGGAGAGATAGTAGATGCTATATTTATAGACTTTAAGAAAGCCTTAGATAAGGTTCCTCATGACAAGCTACTAAAGAAAGTAGAAGGGCTGCTAGGGGATGATTGGGTAACTAGGTGGATAGGAGACTTCCTGCGTGACAGGAGTCAAAGAGTCAAAGTAGGGGGGGGGGATTTATCGGAAGAAGTGGAAGTGACATCAGGGGTCCCACAGGGGAGTGTGTTAGGCCCATTACTGTTTGTCATCTTTGTAAATGATATTGCGGATGGAATGGGAGCCAAGGTCAGGCTATTTGCAGATGATTGTGTAATATATAGGATTGTTAAAGGGGACGATGATGTAAGAAGGCTAAGAGATGACTTGGCAGCACTTGACATTTGGGTGGTAGGGAACTCAATGAGCCTAAATCTTGAGAAATGCAAATATATTAGGTTTTCAAATAAAAGAGACGATAGAGTTGCGGGGGAAGGGTACTCACTCATGGGTAAACTCCTTGAGAAAGTTGATAAAATAAAGTATTTGGGGGTGTGGCTCCATCAACAACATAAATGGGAGGAACAGGTTAGTAAGGTAACCAAGAAAGGTTTTAGATGTTTGAATTTTGTAATGAGAAACCTAAGGGGAGCTAGTGGGGAATTATAAGGACATGCCTATAAAACCTTGGTTAGACCAGTGGTAGAGTACGCTGGTGCTGCCTGGGACCCATATAGGAGTGGTGAGATAGCAGAAGTGGAGGCTGTACAAAGGAGATCAGCAAGGAGGGTAATGCAAAAAGGAAAAGGCTGGACAGAGGAGATGGTAAAGGGAAGGATAGTAAGAACGTACGAGAGCGTACCAGGGATGATCAAGGAATTGGGATGGGAAAATCTGGAGCATAGGAGGAAAAATGACAGACTAGGTAAAATGTACAGAGTAACCAGAAATCATGAAGGATGGAAGGAACTAAACAGTTTTGCAAGGGGAGCAAACTACTTGGCAAGGGGAGATCATGATTGGAAACTTGAAAGAGGAAGCTGTAGGACGGACGTGGGAAAGTTCTCGTTCATAGCCAGAACAAAGGTTGAATGGATCAAACTAGCAAAGGAGACAGTGAATGCTGAAAAAATCATGGTATTCAGAAGCAAACTGAAAGAAGTGGATATGGGTGCCAATAAGTAACAATATTTGCATAAATATAACCAAAAGGATGGAAGGTAACCAAAAGGAAGAAGGGGAAAACTAGTAACCAGGAAGAATAGAAGAAGAAATCGTGAGGGAAATTAATGAAGAAAAACCTGCCACCGGCAAATTGTCACTAGCAGGGGAAGAAAGAAATACAAAAAAAATACAAGTAGGTCTAAAAATGTAATGCGCCATGTTCAGAGAATATTTCGTAGAATGATAATTCACACTAAGCACGAAAATGAGAATGTGTCTTTAATTAATTACACGGACACATTTAAACAAAAACATAATGCGATGTCAAAGAGGCTGAAAAGGTATAGGTTATGTACAAGTAGAAAACATCAAAATTAAATGTTTAAGCATAGTGCAAAATATTTCTATCGACATTTCCAAACTGAAATTACACCAATAATCAATAATGGTACACCATCAGAGCAAGATATAACAAATGTATGGTTAGATATCTGGAGTAGACCTGTAGAGCACAACAGAAATAGAACATGGATTGTGGAAGAAACGCAAGATATGGAACAAGTTAATGAAATGGCCTTCAATAGCAATTCTCTCGAAGAACTGAAGCTAGTACTACATGAAGCACATAACTGGAAAACTCCCGGAGTTGAAAACATCCATAACTTTTGGTTTGAAAGATTCACCTGCTTGCATGAAGATCTAGCAAAATATTTTACAGCGTTAGTGAAAGGAGATGAAGGCATTCCTTTATTTTTTACAAAAGGAAAAACGTTACTACAACCAAAGAATGCAGATACACAAAAACCAGCTCACTACAGACCAATAACATGCCTACCGACTGTGTACAAACAACTTACTTCTTGTATTGCAAACAAAATTTATCAGCATTTTGAAGAAGAAAACATATTATCAGAGGAACAAAAGGGCTGTAAAAAAAGTATTCCCAAGGTTGTAAGGAACAGTTGGTTATAGATTCTTTGGTTATGAGACAAACACATGTGTCCAAAAGGAATATTCATACTGCATATATTGATTACAAAAAGGCGTATGACTCTGTGCCCCATTCATGGCTTTTACATTTATTTATTTATTTATTTATTTATTAGGGTTTCTTTAAAGTAGTTAGTACATACATTTTAATAAAGTTACATGTTATGATACACTCCTACTTGATGCCCTTATATTAAATTAAGATAATCTATTTAAATTGAATATAACAATAATTATTTCTTACTTAGAATTAAACAATTGGTTGCCATCTTATGTTTATAATATAATTGTATATTCTGTTAAGCAATAAGGAATAGTTAGTTAGGCCTAATATAATATTTCATAGAGAACATACAATTTTAACAATTCATCCAATAAACGCTAACACTAATCTATATCTAATACAAATCTATTGCTATAAAATTGCCAGAGAAAACTTTGTCGACTGGTGAACTAAAAATTGCACATGGAATATTTCAAGGTGACTCATTAAGCCCACTCTGGTTCTGTATGGCGTTAAGCCCATCACCAAACTTGCTTAATAAATCAAAATATGGATTCAAAATCAAAGAAAGTGGCAATACGCTTTTTGTGCTGTCACATTTAATGTACATGGATTATATCAAACTATATAGGATTATACAGATGCACAACTCAATCATCTCTTACAAATCACACATTCGTTTAGCCAAGATATTCAAATGGAATTTGGATTAGAAAAGTGTAAAAATTATGTGTCAATAAGGGCAAAGTTCAATCTTCACATGGTGTTCAACTATCTGGTGAGATGGTTATTGAAGGAATGGAAGAAGGTGAGGTGTATAAATACCTTGGATTCGTTCAAGCTGAACAGATTCATCAAGCGGAAGCGAAGAACAAGCTTAAAGATACTTTTGTGAAGAGAGTGAAAGAAATAATGACATCAAATTTACACGGGAAAAATAAAATGAAGGCAATTAATACCTATGCAGTACCAGTTTTAATGGATTCTTTCGGTATTTTAACCGGGACACAAACTGAGATGCAAGAAAGAATACCGACTTCATCAGCCCAGAGCGGCGGTCGAACGGACGACATTTTCTAGGTTACGTGGTGGAAGAGGGATTAAATAACGCACGTATAAAGCAAATCTAATAGTTAAGAGAATACTTCTTTAGCAAAAATACTTTTCGATTACATACAGCTGTAGTGCAAGCGGATGTCAACCTCACACCGTTAGATCTGCATAACGATGACAATTTTGCAGACAATCTCATAAGTGACGATATGAAAGAAGAAATGTGGAAACTTAAGATACTTCATGGGAGACATCACACAGAATTGCATCGTGATTACGTAGATACTGATGCGTCTAATAATTGGTTACAAGTAGGCGATTTATTTGGAGAAACAGAGGGATTTTTCATGGCCATACAGGATCGAGTAATTGCTACACGTTGATAAATGTAGAAAGTGCCATTTGACAAATGAGACCATAGATCATGTCATATCGGGATGTAAACTTCTAGCCCAGTCAGATTATTTGCACAGACATAATCAAGTTGCAAACATAATTCACCAATATTTGGCCCAAAAGTGTTTGTTACTGGAGAACATCGTACCGGTACCATACTACATGTACAAACCTGAAAAGATATTAGACAATTGTAATATGGAACTGTCCTTGGTTTCAAATATATCTTACACGTATTTAGTAATTTGTAATATTCAATTTAATAAACATCGCAATCAAAATAAACTATAAAAAATAAAATCTGTTGATTCTATGCACGTTCAAAGTTCCTGGGTTTGGACTTCCCGCACACACATTTTCCGGCGCGAAGCCTGGTTCAAATTTTTCCTCGCTCACAGTTAGCGCTAATAAAAGCCGGACGCATGAAAAACTTTACTGGTCGGTATTTGAGGTTATTAGTATAGGGAAATATTCAAATTTGGTAATGAAGGACAGTTCCCTAAACTATATTATGATACAACATAATAGGCCTGATATCATTTTAACGGATAAATCAAAAAGGCAAACATTCATTATTGATGCAGCAATTCCACTAAGCCAAAAAATTTAAACAACGTGGGACAGAAAAGTTAGCCGCTACTTTGACTTAGGACAAGAAATAAAGAAAATGTGGAAACGAGATCAAGTTACAACAATACCAATTATTGTGTCAGCCACGGCAGTTATACCACACAACCTACACAATAGTTTACACCAACTGGACATTAACAAGAATCTATTCATCATAATGCAGAAAGCGGTTATAATTTGCACATGCCATATAGTCCGAAAATTCCTCAATGGCAATGTTTTATAAAACGATTATATGTTGAATATTTTGTAAGCATAAAGAGAAGTTTTTTTTTAAATGTTATGTTGCATAATGTATAGATTTTAGATGTTTTGAATTTGAATGTTTTGTTAAGCGAGCGAAGCGAGCGTTTCCATTTGACTCTGCCGGAAAAATTAGTCACTGTTTTTTTTTTTTTTTTTTTTTTGTATGTCTCGCCATAACGTTCGAACGGAGGCTCGGATCGAGTTGAAATTTTGACCATCCGCAAGCTTCGTTCTCGATTGAATGCCATTAGTTTTGTGGCAAAATCGTTCAAAAAGTTAAAAAGTTACATTAAAGTTAATCGAAAGTTTTTTTTTCAAACTAAACGGCGACAAAATCTGAGATGGCCAAATCAATTAGAATGTCCGTCCGGTCACGAATATGTTAACTTTATTTTTATCCGATAAGTAGTGTAGATGGAAATTACATTATAACAAAGTTCCGTTACCATGGCAACGGAAAGTCGCGCAGATTTTTTGGCTCATGATAGCGGTCGAACGGAGGCTCGGATTGAGTTGAAATTTTGACCATCCGCAAGCTTCGTTCTCGATTGAATGCCATTAGTTTTGTGGCAAAATCGTTCAAAAAGTTAAAAAGTTACATTCAAGTTAATCGAAAGTTTTTTTTTCAAACTGAACGGCGACAAAATCTGAGATGGCCAAATCATTTAGAATGTCCGTCCGGTCACGAATATGTTAATTTTATTTCGATCCGATAAGTAGTGTAGTTGGAAATTACATTATAACAAAAGTAACGTTACCATGGCAACGAAAACTCGCACGAGGTTCGCACTATGCACTGCCACCTAGAAGTAATCAAAATACTATCGAGGAAACAGTGTATTATTTGTTTCGTTTTCCCAAAGAAATGATGTCAAGGTCCTCTAGATGGCGGTGGATTTTATCCACAAATTAAAGGTTTACCCAAATAGGCCTACCTTGGCAATAATAAATAATATTGGAAACATGGCCCCGTCGACAGTGAACGTCTCAAATTTTAAAATTGAAAAAAATTGCAATGTGGGTCTAGCTATAGCACGTGCTCGCTTATCAACGCGTCCAACTGAGCGTTTCCTAGTTATTATTATAGGCACATGTATTGCTTGACATAGTCCGCAATACATTGCATTTACTTGTACCGGTTTGTACCGAGATGAGAAAGCATGTGAATATAAATAAGTTAACGTATTTTTAGAGAGAGAGAAACTTTTATTTTTCAAGTAAAACAAAACTCTGTTGTACAAATACAACTGCAACAAGGACACAGAATAAAAATAACACATTGATAAGCAACAATTTAAAAATGTTTTAAATTTAAATACAAATAAAAGAAATGAGTAATAATAATAATACAATTAAAAAATTACATGTTTAGACCATAAAGGTGATTCCTAAGAATAGAAATAGAAATAGTGTTTTTTGGTTTACGCCACTCCTTGAGTTTAATTGCTACTTAACGTTTCGGAACTCAGATTGGAGTTCCTCTTTCAAGTGATTAAATTACAAACTGAAATTAAAAACAAAAACAAAACCAAACATACCAACAAAAAGAAAATAACAAAAGCAGGCCAACAAAAATAAAAAGAAAGAATTTAGAAAGATAACACATTTAAGTGCTTAGAGTTTATGAACCATCCGGCCCCGTTTGCTTGTTTTTCTGGCACCTAGTCCTTGTCTCCATTTGACGACCCATTGATGCTTGACCCGAGGCAGGACTGCTGACGGTAGAATGACTACGTGTCTGCATGAGGCGGTCTGCTCCCGCCGACATATTTCATATTTGCTCCCTCACGGTTCTCGTTCAAAGTGGAAAAGGCGTCCCTAGTAGGCCTAGTCTGGCTTCGTGTCTGCCTGGGTTGACTTGTCTCGATTCGATGACCTGTTGTTGCTGGACCGTTTTTAGTGGTCCGACTACGCGTCTGCACGAGGTGACCCGTTTCCGCTGACATCGTCGGTCTTGCCTGGTTCTCGTTCAAACTGAAAGAAGCATCTCTAATGGTCTGGCTACGTGTTTGCATGGGTTGACTTATTTCTGACGCTAATGTGGGTGTCTCGTAATTGAAACGTTGAGTAGCAATTAAACTCGAGGAGTGGCGTAAACCGAAAAACACTTTTATTTCTAAAAATAAGTTAACATCATGTCCAGCCACGAAAGTATTCGTCAACATATATATATATATACATATATGTATTATGTTTATCCTTGTTTTTATAGTAGGCGACTATGACGCTGTTGTGTTAGTACTTTAGACAGAAATTACAAAAGTGACTACACCGGGGTACTCCGGTGTAGTCAATCAATTCAATTCAATTTATTGTCACAAAACTCATATATTCATTGTAACATCTCAAAGAAACCCACAAAGCCCATTATGCGGGCTCATCTGTGGAATAAACAACATCAAATAAACTAAACAAAAACAACCGTAGAGAATCATAATGAAAAAACATTAACAAATCAAACGTTAAAAAACAAATTGAAGTAGATTAACCGGAACTTAAAATAAAATAAAACACAACAAACTGCTTTCGAGTATATACAGAATATACAACGTCAAGGCTTTTTAAGTCACTTAAACATATTAGAAACCTGTCACAAATATAGCTAAAGGATGAGTACGAAACAAAGTAAGAGCAAAATAGATTTACGCAAGAGCACTAAATTGAGACAACAAATGTATTTTTATTTCTTGCTTGACCTCGGAAATATTCGTAGAATTTAATAACTGATCAGGTAAGTCATTGAAAGACTCGGGGACTAAACACTCAAGGCGCTTTTGACCGTATTTATTATTACTTCTAGGAACTTCGAATTTTTGTTTTTCCTGAATACGTGTGCATTTATTTCTCAGCACAAAAATTCTATAATCAATTTTTAAGTAATATTTTATTAAAAGTTGGTACGTAAAAAAAGCCGTCAACAGGAAGAAGATTGTAAAAGAGGTATGTCGCCCGAGCATAATAACAATAATAATTAGCTTACGTAGCACATACTGAATAGAAAAACAGTCTATCGTTCCCAATGTCAGTGCGGGTATGGTACATGATCAAATCAAATAATCTGAAACACTTGCAAATAACATGTTAACAAATGCCACCTGACTATAGTAATATTCACTCGCTTTTTTCCCCATTTTCTACCAAACACAACCCACTCTTCAAGGTAATTTTACTTTCCAGTTTTCTCTTTTTCAAGTTGGAACAATATTATTCGGCATTTGAAAAGTTGAAAGTTAAAAGCAAATAGAAAAACTTTCTTGAACAGTTGTCCGTATTTGATCTAAAACTGAGTTATAGCGGTGCAGTTTTTTATTTGAAATTAATAAAAGTGTATAGAAATTCAATAGCTGTTACAGTTACATGGCAGAAAACATCAAAATAAATGTGAAATAAAACATATTGTATTTATATATTTTTCATTAAACAGTTGAATTACTATAATTCTCTTGTTACTTTTTTTAAAATTCCAGAGCAACGCCCGCTCAAGTACCGAGGCAAAATTAATTAGAAATTTCGAACGTTTCCTTGGCATTTTTCAGGTTGGAAGTTAGAACGCTCACTATACGTAAGCTGTTAAAAAACTTTCTGTTGGTTGTTGGGCCTGCTTTTAAGAAAATTAAGAAAGGAAATACGTTGTTGTAACTTGTAAATACGTGTTCATAAAGTAACAGTAATTTTAATTGAATTAACTGGCCGGATGTGTGATTTTCCCGCTGTCTTGGCCATGAACGTACGATAGGTCGTTGTTGCATGATTGATGAGGTCTACCTGTATGTCAGGCCGCAGGCGAAACTCGAGATCGATCAGGAAGTGGAACAGGCCACGTGATCAACGTTCAAATAGATACACACATCCTACCAGATAATTAGCATACAAATTTAAAACAATTTGATTCATGTCATCATTATTACTATTGTACCCGTTCTATTTATTTGTAAATGTAACTTAATGTGTATATATAGTATAAGAAATTATCATCTATCACTATCACTTTTAATTAATAATAACAATTTTTCTTGGGAAACCTGCAAAGGATGGTAATTCATGCCCCTCTTCAGGTGTCTAACTAGGTATATTGTGGATAGGGCAATTGTGAGGGGATGTCCAAGGGCTGTTTGAGAGGACTCGAATCCTTGCATTCGCGAATGAGGAAAACCTCGGAAATAACTTTTAGTTCATTATATCATTATACTATGTAAAACAACATTGTGATGGCTACTGTATGCTATCACTGCTTTCATAGCCTTGCTTCTTTGTTATTTTTTGTTTGATTGCCAAATTTTGTAAAATGTAACTTGTATACTACTACGAATAAAGTCATATACATATCCATAATCCACATATTTATTTTGCGGGCTCTAACAATATTACCACTATATCCTGGACTGAACATGAGGATTTATGGATTGCACGGTGAAAACTGTTTTTAATCAAACCTGCCTATATTATGTGTCTTAAATAAATAAATTGATTCATTTATTTAATTTATATTATAATATTCTCTACTCTCATAAAACCAGTAATGATCACAAAGTAGTGTGAGTTGTGGCAGAAAACATTTTGTATGTGTGCTCCACACCCTCGACCAGAAGTTAATCAAGGGATGTGTATTGTAGATACATTTAGATCCCTTGATTTACTTGTGGTCGATGGTGTACATGGGGTCAACAGGGCAACCCTACAAATAACATATAAAAAGCCAAACTACCATATGTACATGTGTGATTTAAATGTTGTACAAAATATGTTTTTAGGTTATTTTTTATTTAAATTTGATTCCTTACTTCATGTACAAGATCCAAACGCATCAAAGGTTGATAACATGTATACATACCATAAACACCTAGCTCTGGTTAAAACTCCACATTAGATTTTCTTAATTTAATTTAATATTTTAATTCAAGTCGGCGTCGCTTACCTTTATGCATCCCTGTGAACTTATCCTTGAGGACAGTGAACTCGTAGATCTTGCCAAACTCCTCGAACATTGGACGAAGTTCTTCTTCCTCCAGGTGGCGAGGTATTTGTCCGATGAAGAGTTTTATTGCATCGCGCTCGCGATGATGCCCGGTCATGATTCTGCCGTCCGGAGCACCGGTACCATTCGGGAGAAGCATACCCACAATGTACACAGACCAATTATAACACTCTTTCAAGAGTACTTATTACATTCGGTTTAATATCACTCGCACTCCACTGTGTTGACAGTTTAAACACTGAGGAATGGTAGACTAGAAAAATATCACAAATTGATTTTAAAAAATTGCACTTGATACTCTATATAAATTGACTAGATTTAAATACTTGGTTCAAAGGTAATATTGGTTTGTAAGACGTTGTTTTCTAACATGAGACAGTCTATTTTGGTTGTATTACTGTTGTACGATATTTTAAAGCACGTCGACTTGCTTTGTTATGAATATAGATAAGTAGGGTTATGCACACGTAAACACAAAGAATAACGAGTAATTTATAACAACACAAATTTTTGTACTAATATTATAATAATAACGTTGAGTACTAGCAAATCTAAGACACCTAACAATACAACACCAGACGATTCAACCACGTTTACAACACTGAGTCAAAACAAAAATTCGTCAACCCTCCCCGAAGCTCGTCCGATGTCTGCTAAATTAATGTGCGCCGCGCTAACTTGCATTACTCGCATACAGTCAGCGAAAAAAACATTCTTGACATGCAAATTCAGAACTCACCAAACTCGCCCGAATATTCCCAAACTCACTCTGTAAGGGATTACTCAATGTTTCACATGCGATTAGTTTTTTGAAAAGTGTAATTTTGTTCGTTTTAATCGAGTTTAAGTAGTAATTTGATAGGTGACGTTTTTCGAATGTAGTTGCGTGCATCACGGCCCCTTGGCCAATACACACAATAGATGTGTTTCACCCTTACTCAATAAATGTGAGGGGGAGGGGATCCCAGCTGACTCACGCAATCACCCTAGTCCGACCCCCTAACTGGCTTAGGGTATACATATGTATGCTCCAATCCCACTTAACAGGAGAGCCGTCTTCGAGAGACAGTGCAACTGCATTGATTGCAACCATCTCATCGGACTCGACAAAACATCTCTCTTATTGCATGTTAATTCAAGATTTTATCTTCTACTAGACCAACTTTCCATTGTCATACTCATCATACTCATTTAAATTAGTTCCTTAATTTAAAAGGTTTAATCACTATGCGTCATGGAGCATGCAACATGATCGCTTAGTAGGCCTAGTAGTTGCATATAGATGTGGACTTACCTGTGACCACAGATCAAGCGTAAACCTGTAGTTGTATCTGAGATGACGATGATGATGATGATGATGATGATGATGATGATGATGATGATGATGATGATGATGATGATGATGGTGATGGTGATGGTGATGGTGATGGTGATGGTGATGGTGATGGTGATGGTGATGGTGATGGTGATGGTGATGGTGATGGTGATGGTGATGGTGATGCTGTGATGATGATGATGATGATGATGATGATGATGATGATGATGATGATGATGATGATGATGATGATGATTAGTGATGATAGATTAGTTAAGGCTATTCCGAGAAATCAGGCAAACACAATCCGAGTAAATCAGAAGATTCCAAATTGCGATCTGAGGGAAAGACCTGATCTAGTTATTACGAACATCATAACAAAGAAAGCTTGTATAGTGGACGTTACTGTACCCGCCGAGAACCACGACGACGCCTTGCTAGCTGCTCGAGATTACAAGATCAGGAAGTATACGCCACATGCCGAAGTGCTTAGAGGCCAGGGGTTTGAAACTGTGGTTGAAGCAGTGGTTGTGGGTAGTCTGGGATCGTGGGATACTAGGAATGATCGGGTTGTGAAGATGCTTGGAATTGGAAAAAGGTACTCTACCCTAATGAGAAAGTTGATGGTCAGTGACACTATCCGGTGGAGCAGAGACATTTTTATTGAACATGTAACTGGGCATCGACAATACAACTGATGACGTAAAAGAAAAAAAATACTAATTGTATACATATTTTAATTCGTTTTAACAAACGCAGAGATTGCGTGATTTATGGTGTAAAAATAGGATTGACATTACGGTTCATCTTAGACCTATGTTGTTTTGTATGTATATATATTATTGTTACAATTTGAGCGGTGCAAAGGAGTATACATTGTATGCATGTACTTTTTAGTATTATTGTGTGTACCTGATATAGATTATTGTTATTAATTTTAATATGTTAACAACAATTGTCCAATTTTACCGTTTTATGTGTATGCTGGTGGTGCGGTGCAATATGTATGGTGTTTTATGCTTTAAAACAATGATGATGATGATGATGATGATGATGATGATGATGATGATGATGATGATGATGATGATGATGATGATGATATGATGATGATGATGATGATGATGATGATGATGATGAGATGATGATGAATGGATAGATAGATGGATGATGATGATGATGATGATAGATGATGATGATGATGATGATGATGAGGAATGATGATGATGATGATGATGATTGATGATGATGATGATGATGATGATGATTGATGATGAGATGATGATGATGATGATGATGATGATGATGATGATATGATGATGATGATATGATATGATGATGATGATGATGATGATGATGATGATGATGATACCCTTCCACCTTTGCGCATTCTTAATTCATAAACGTACAGTGTCCCGTAACAACATCCTAGAAAAGCTTGGCAAAATAGAATTTGCAGGACCATTACGTTTAAATTATTTAGAAAAAAAGAATTTGGATGAACTATTATGTATAAATTATGACTAGTTACAAATTCTATTTTGTCAAGCTTTTCTAGTATGTTGTTACGGGACACTGTACGTTTATGAATTAAGAATGCGCAAATGTGGAATGGTAGATGAGCTTGGCCCTTTTTATAGATCTTATTTATTTTGAGTGTGTAAGGTTTGGCTGTATTATTACAAGTTTTTGTTATGTGTGGTATATTTATTTCATAATTATAGTTGGATAATAATATGGATATTGATATATTATTAATTTATTATATAATTTAAAAATATATTTATTATTTTAAACAAAATAATGGGCTTGGCCACTTTTCTAGATCTCACCATTTTATGCAGTTGAACCACTTGTATCTTCCTCGTTTTCGGCTTGGCCCCTTTTTTGGAAGTTTTTGCATTTTTGTAAGGTATGTCAATAATTTTTTTATAACCTACACAGTATGGATGTTAGCATTCAAGTAGAGAAAATTACTTTATTACAATGATTCAATATAAAACCTCACCCATTGATAATTAGAAGGTTTGAGCATCGCAGTTATAAATTTATATCACAAAGAAACTTTTTTTTTATTGTTTCGACTACCACTCGTATGCACGTCAAATGTCAATTCAAATAAAGATCAAATTATTTAAACTTTATTATTTTGGCTTCTCAAACTTTATCCATTGGGGGCCCACGCCAATCCGTTTCTCAACAAAACACTAATTTAATAATTTGTTATATTTCCATTATCTCAGCTTCCGGTAATCTAATCTAATTACCGTTTGTAAAGAAAATGGCCACTGAGATGACTGACATCGGTGAAAATTTTGGCTTCTCAAACATTATCCATTGAGGGCCCACAAACTGACACGTCATTCTGTAACTCTATGCCAATCCGTTTCTTACCAAAACACGAATTAAATAATTTGTTATTTTTGCATTATCTAAGCTTCCGGTCATCTAATCAAATTACCGTTTGTAAAGCACATGGCCACTGAGATGACTGACATCGGTGCAAATTTTGGCTTCTCTAACATTATCCATTGAGGCCCCACAAACTGATACGTCCTCACATAACTAACTAACTAGCTAGCCAGCCAGCCACCCACCCACCTAACTGAAGAAGAAAGTATTTTTAAACCATCTTGACGTCTCAATCACTTCTAGACGCATCAGCAGATCGGGATGAAACTTGAAATGGGTCATCTCATAGTAAAAGCTCATCGAATAAGCAAATTGCAGGTTTCTATCTTGCATGGTTTCGCGTCGGCAACACCATGTTAAGGGTGAAGTCTATGATTGAGGTCATTCAAGCGTGAAGCGCTAACCGAAAGTGGGTGGGTAAAAAAGGGCGTGAATGGGCTGACCCTACACTCTGCATGGCTTTTCTTTGATTGGTCCGACAATTTTACCAGGTTCCGCAAAAATTTGTTCTGAAGAGCGATTTAGTCTTCCACTGACCGTCGCCGCATTCATATCTCGCTCTGACGTCGACTACCTGTTTGCACGGACAATAACACAGGGTTGAGCGGGAGGCCTCGGGTGGCGGACCGAGACATTGGCATGAATTCCTGGAAACAGCAATGCGACTGAACCAGGTCATTGTCAAAATTACGCAAACCGAATAATCATGTTATATTATATTCCTCTACATTATCCAAGATATCTAACAAGATATTAATTTACGTTAAAAAGTGTCATATGTCAAAGAAAAATTAATAAGTAAATAGCCAGTCAACGAACTGACATAAGAATGCATTACAATTTATATTATAGATAACCCTAGCATAATAATACAAAGGTCTTGTCACACGACAATCTACACGTTCGTTATTTCAGCAACATAATATGCTGACCATAAGTACCTATATTCAGAGACAGTAATAATATAGCATTAATATTTAGATTAGACTTTATATAATAATGATAAAAATAATCCCGATCGGCTAGAAACTTGACTCACAAATAAATAGCCTAACGCCAGTTCGCGGAGCTTCCAAATACTCGTGTCTCACATCACATCTATTACGAATGATAACGATTATGATAGTAACAAGACAATATGGAAGAATAAATTATATGGATATTAACAAAGGGAAACTAAGTTCAGATTCGGGTTCGTAGTATGGTGTTTTACAGTATTGGCAAGGGTTCGACTTTCTAAAATATTTAAATCAACATTGAAAACTGACATTGCATTTTTTATTTTTAAATTGTCAATAGTTACTTACATTACGACTGCTCGCATTAGACATCGTGTCTAATGAACAACAAAACAACAAAAGTTAGATGCAAGGCATACAATGTCCACAAACATTATGTCGGAAAATGATCAATATAAAAATAACAGCCGATATCCAAAATGTTACAAATACACAATAATTCACAAACATCACAAACATAAAGCAGCGTAATAAAAAGTGGACCCCGTATTTTGCTTGACCTATATTATTGTGCATTTCATACGCCTTTTTGTGTACAGTGATTGTTCAAAACTATTTCAAAAACTATTTTTTTCCTGGGAAGTGGAGATCAAGAACACTGACTTGACAATAATCCAATTTCTATGGGGATGAGAGGACGTAGAAGGTCTGGAGCACGTGCATGTATACGCGTTTCCAAGCAAAGGGGTTGCTACCTGGTGGCGAAAAATGCAACTGTCCGATCAGTGATAGTCGGAGGAGCGCGCTATGTGCTTACATGAAGAACGCAGGTCATTCCGTGTTTGTCACTTATAAATAATGTACAATCACAGGTACATTGTCGTTGCTCTCCCAAAATGTTGTTAATTGATGATTATCAAAAGCTTGGGGGTGCACCAAAATGATAAAATCGCTCTCCAATATGCGGGATTCGAGACCATGTTTACCAGAATAATATTACTATATTCAGACCTGCGCCCCATGCACCCATGAGACACCGAGGATGGCATTTGTATCCATATTACAATTCTCTAATTGTAATATCATAATAAATCATTGGTATTCATAGGCTTTATACCAAATATAGGCTAACAGGGTACGATAAATACTAAATCAAATTCAAACCGTCATGAATGTTCACAACTCATAGTAAACACACACACACACATACAGTATCGCTCGCTTCTTATGGCACTTTTAATTGAGATATACTTCTTTAGTTTAGAAAATGATAATTTAATAAAAATAAATTCATACTCATAATAACAATAACAAAACAATAACAAAAGTAATATTAATTGTATTAGGGCTTATGCACAAGTCCCAACTCCTTTTCTACCATATATAATTAATGTAGGCCTACATATACCATTTACCGTCATTGTTCATTTAATACATAATATTTTACATAATATCATAATAAATACGATTTATATTATGACTATAGAATATGTATAATGATATGACCTACAAGATTTTAAAGCTGTCTGCAGAATGACACGTCATGCCATTATTGACATACAACACAATAATAAAAATAGGCCTACTTTTGATAAAATGTATATTTAAAAAACCGGTAGTCCTAAGTGTTTAGTAGATAAATATATATAGGCCTACTCCGATTGCGTTTACATTCTAAAACGAAGTAGAAAAAGTGCAAAACAAGTGTAGGGCTATAATTTGCTAGAAGCTCTTTTGATTTTTGGATATCAAGTAAATTATTGAAATTATTAGTATTGGGCAACATTTTCGTGGCAAAATATCATCGATCTTCATCATTCAACATTATGTTATACACTTGTTTCTGTATTTAATAGTTTAACAGTGTGGTTTGTTCTTTTCGCGCTAATATCATCAAATAATCTCAATTATTTGTTGTAATTTAAAATGCCATTTAATTCCCGTTTTTAATAAAGCCGATCCCCCAAACTTACGAATTTTACTAATAAAATACGCGGACAATATGACATAATCAAAAATGTTTTCGCAAATGATCAGAAATGTAACAAAAATCAAGTTGAAGCCAACTGAATATACAGCGCCCGCCGTAAGCAGCTCGCCTCTATCACCGATCGGTCCGACATGTTGCGTTTTAGTGCTGCCATCTATCTTTGCTTGGAAACGCGTATCAGTCGGTTCCAAGAAATATATTACGTATTAGAGAATTGATATTTTTCCTTGTAAAATGTACTAAAATAGTAAAACAATACCGGTGTCACAACGGGTTTAGACCGGTTTGAACCGAACCATTATATTACAGGCGAGTCAAACCCAACAGAAAAAAATTTATTTGGGTTCAATGCCCTGATTTTAATCTCATTTACAAGTAGATGTCAGTATAATTCCTGAAAAGGTCCTAATATACGTACAAAATAATTGAATAAATTGATTCCGAGTTTTTGGGAATATATATTACCAATGTGGGAATATTCCCATTGCAGGGAACATTCCCGCGGGAATATTCCCACCACCACATCGCTAATTATGACCTAACGGTTGACGCACCCTAAGCCAAATAAACAAGAATGAAACCAAAAACAAGTTATTAATTTCAGTTCGCTTGTCCTCTCAGTACTAAAAACAAAAAAGCCTATATAACAAAAATTATTTCATTATTATGTGGCACTTCATTTTCTGACTATCCATTGTCCGAAATAACGTTACAAGATAGGTGGAATTCCTCCATCGGTTTGTTGACAATCTTCTTCCTTCCCCTTTCCCCTACCCCCATCGCACCCCTTCCAACATCCTAACTACCTGCTCCACATTGTTGGCACTCTTGTGTCTAGCGCGTTCAATGAAAATTCTAATAATTACAATTAGATAATACAGCCTACTTGTTATTCATAAAAATAGTACTCATGCACAATTTTACACAATTAAAGCAATTTATTTCTGAGCTCTTAGCGACGAAAAACTGATATATTATTATGAATTTTAGTTCACGAACCTAGAGTCGAACTCGAAAGTAATCATCTATATTATAACTCGACAAAATGATGGATTCAGATTTCAGAGGGGCAAAATGCTAAACCGGAAGTCCCACGTAACAAACAATGCGATTGTGCTAGGTAACCGCTACATAGGCTACACACATACTTTGCAGTCATAGCTACCAGCAGTGTCCGAACAATGTCTTGCATTTGCAACAAAAATATCACAAAATATCCGTGACTGCACTATAGGTACACTACTCTTCACGTAAGAGAAACATCATGTAACTTATGACTTCACACTCAATTACAATGCACTAACTCGCCACTTTTAAATCCCAACATGGTGCGCGTTAGTTGAGGTGTCACTTTTTTTGTAGCTTGCTATTTTTTTTGTCAGCTGCCTTTCTTTGAGCTTCTACTATATAATCGGCTATATAAAGCTTTGTCAATGACCATAAAGACATAAGTAGAAAAAGAACCCGCGGCGAGATCGGCATAGATTATCAACACCAGGAGGCCTAGCCTCGACGAACTGTCGGCAAGTATTTTTTCGGCCGACCACGAAAACCGAATTTCGGAAAGTCTAGCCTCGACGGTATTTTGCGACAGTCGGATTGAGGAACCCGAATTCGTAAAGTTTCCGACAACTATCCCAGCCGTTGTCGGAACATAATTTATTCAACCAATGGGAGAGCGCTCAGACGCGAGCGGTGGGAACGACAAGGTTTGAAGGCAGTGGTCTTCGCCCACTTTTAGTAAACAAAATAACACATGGGACTTGACAAGTGTCAATCTGTAGACGTAAATGTTCCCAAGACCTTTTCAAAATCGGGTTTTGGGAGCCTAGGCGTCAGTTCTTGAGTAATGCCATGCAATCTTATTTGAAATATTGCATCAGCAAAAGAAGAACAAGGATTCTGGTGGTCTAGGCCTACCCAACGATAGGCCTACGAGGTTCATGAGGTATGTTTATCTTAGCCTAGTACCTAGGCCCTACATCATAAAGTTCATCATAAAGGACCTAGCCTTTGTTTAAATTTATGCACACAAATCTAGCCCTGTCACAAGT
Organism: Sweltsa coloradensis; assembly: GCA_024449915.1. Taxonomy (NCBI): domain Eukaryota; kingdom Metazoa; phylum Arthropoda; class Insecta; order Plecoptera; family Chloroperlidae; genus Sweltsa; species Sweltsa coloradensis. The sequence goes on from JAMZAV010003594.1 coordinate 28,828, forward strand.
AGTAGGCCTATGTAGTATCTGCTAATCTAGGCCTACGAAAGACCTGAGCTGACTTCACCTAACCTAAAATAGGGACCAGGGAACTTCAAGCCCTAGGCCCCTGTGCATAAGCCTAGGAAGTAGGGCCTACATAAGATACACAAGGGCCAATCCTTAACCAAACTAAAGCATAGGACTAGGTTAGGTTCAACGCTGTTACAACTCTAGGCCAGCCCATGCACTAGGCCCTACGCCTAACTTACTGACTCACTAGAATTACAAACAGGCCTAGAGAGCATTGTCAGACCTAAACATGGACATAAACCATCGGCTTGATAGGCCTAGGCAATCTTTAGGTCATATCAGATCATTGTAATGTAGTGTGCATTGCATTCAGGGGACTTAATTTAGGTTCGGCCTATGTGGGGGAAAAAACTCAAAAGTTGTAATCCGCGTTCCAGCCCACGTTGGACGCTAGTAATATAAACGGGGAATAAGTAATATAAAGTAGTGCCTTTGCTAGAGAACTTGAACTAAAAACTATTATTTTTTTACAGATGCAATTATTCAACAACCCTATGATTGTTATGGTCGTATGGCAGCTTAAAATGAAGAACTGTTGAAACTACTGTACTTTCAGCACCGGTACCCTCCTAGCCCCTGCAGTAATCAGCACATGGAATGAGTTACTGATGTCGTGAAGAGGTAAGATTTTATGTGGGTCAGGTGGGGGCAGGGGTAAGCCCTACATATTGCAAGTGTGGTCAGTAAACCGGCTCTAGTGGCTGCTTACGTCTAACGTGCTCTGCCGTCAAACATACGGCAGGTTTAGAAGCCCATCAGACAGCAGTCTCATGTTTTTATTTAGCATAGGCCTATTATGATTTGCCGTTATTCAGGCCATCAAACAAGAAGTTACAATAAACTTACATCAAATAAATTAAAAATATATAATTATTGTAAGACCATAGGTCTAGGTCAGACTTTTAAAATATCACCAATCTATACCGGTAGCATACCAAGGCCTACGCAGATATGTATCGAAAAATAATGTCAAAAATTACTTGGGCCCCTAATGTAAAAAGCCTAATGGATAAATTCTATTAGGCGTTAGGCCTATGTATTTTAAAATCTTGGCCATGTAGCCTAAGACTACTTATTCTAAAAAGGTGGAGGCTTATTTTAAAGAAGACTAAAATGTAGATTAGTTGAACTTAGTGAATAAATTATCTCAAAGACAAATACCGGCACTCACATTCTCTACCAAACTCTCCTCGGCCACTTGAGATTCAAATTAAATTCAGGCCTCGCCTACTGTGATATAGGTAGGACTTAGTTTTCATTACAACTAGCTGGCATATTTAAAAAAATTAAATCAAACAATCAGGCTTAGTAATTTAAAGAAGAACATGATTTAGGCCAAAATTAATGTCATCCAGATTTTTATTACAAGTAGTAGGGCTGTAGCACACAATTCAATAGGGAGGCTACTACATGTTTTTTTTTGTTGACAGTTTCCTGAAGGTGGGCATCAACTAGCTGCCAATGGGTGTGCCTCTAAAATCTCCTAGACCTTCCAGCACTTGCAGTACCGGTACCTGTAGTGTCTGGAGTGGATCGTTGGCTACAGCGGCACAGCCTCAAGAAAAAGTCCCCAAGGAGAAGAATCTCTCAATTTATTATGCCTTCAAATATTATAATAAACTACTAACTACAAAACCAACTTGCCTAAATTCCATATTACCTGTAGGGCCTATAGCCTATACAAATAAAACAAAATATTGTGTGATATACTGCAATTCAATGATAGATCTTTCCCCATTACTGTTTTATTAGCCTACTAGCAATGTATGCGGGTTACATTACATTACATTTTATTAGTCATCAATTTTAGCACTCATATGCTTACACAATTACAAGGTAGGCGAGTATTTGATGTTGTCCATGTTGGTATAAAGTAAAATCCAATACATTACAAAGTATTTACAAAATTACCTATACAGGTATACTAAAGTATCTAGAGACCATTCTATAGCTCATTAAAATAACCCTTTCCACAGAGTCTAAAATATAAATAACACAGGATAAATCACTGAATATCGTCACACAATAAAACCAGAATAAACTCACTAATTCTTATTTGCAGAATGCAGGTGCAGCTCAAACTGCAAATCAGTTACCTACATTAGTTTGTGCTAAAATTATTACTAAAATATTCTGAGAGCGAATAAAACTCCATTTCCAGCAGCCAGGATTTCATCTTAAATTTAAAATCTGTGTCTCCTAAGCTCTCCTTTAAGTAGCCAGGGAGGTGGTTGACTATTTTCCTCCCAGCCTGAGTAGGATCATTATCAGACAACCTTAGCCTACTTTGTTCCTGGTGAAGGTTGTCCTTCTGTCTCGTGTTATGGGGGTGTACATCACTGTTTCTCGTAAACAACATGGGGTTATCATTTACAAAAACTGCCATTTCCATTATATAGATTGATGTTACGGTGAGTACCCCTAGGGTTCTAAAAGCCTGCCTGCATGATCCTCTATTGGGTAAGTTGGCCATAATTCTAATAGCCCGTTTTTGCAAACGAAAAACAGCTAATGCCGAGGAGGCATTACCCCAGAACAGGATTCCATATTGAATCAAAGATTGGAAGAATGAAAAATACACCATTTTTGCAGTACTCTGGTTACACTGCTTTACAACTTTCCTCAAAACAAAACACGCTGAACTTAGTCTACCACACAAGTTCTCAATGTGCTGAGCCCATTTTAGTCTGTAATCTACTGTTAAACCCAGAAACATTGCATGATCTGCAACTTCCAATAGTTCCCTCCCAAGTTCTATTACCATCTGTACTGGCTCACCAATTGCCTGGAATTTCATCAACTGCGTTTTAGCACAATTTAACTTAAGCTTGTTGGCTTCAAACCATTCTATTAACTCTCTCAGTATGATAAGAAATTTGTCTTTGAGACCCATGTTACACAGAGCTCGAATAATAATACTAGCATCATCTGCATATAGAACCACCAAGCAATCCAGAGGCAAGTTGGTAGGAAGGTCATTGATGTAAAGAATAAAAAACACCGGCCCTACCACCGACCCTTGTGGAACACCATGTTTAATAAGTCTCCATTTAGAGTGCGTTATTGTTTGCCCCTTGCCCAAGGCCACCCTCTGTTTCCTATTACACAAGTACGAGGTTACCCAGGCCAGTGTGACATCTCTAATCCCCAAATGATCTAATTTGCGAAGTAGAAGTTCGTGGTTGATTGTATCGAAAGCCTTCGATAGATCACACATAATGGACCCTGTTACTTCCTTCTCTTCAAGAGCCCCTTGGATTGCATGTGTAAGTTGAAAGGTTGCCGATTTGGTGGAATATCCAGCTCTAAATCCGTGTTGGCATTCAGACAGAATATTCTCATCTCTCAGGAAGGCATCGAGTTGTTTAAGAAACAATTTTTCTAACACTTTGGAAAAGTTTGGGATCAGCGACACGGGTCTATAGCTGGCCCTCTCCTGCACTTTGCCCTTCTTAAAAAGTGGTATCACTGTGGAAAATTTCAACTTTTCCGGAAATGTCCCCGAAATGAATGAGGAATTGCAGATAGCTGCTAGAGGTTCAGCTATGACCGCACCACATCGGCGAATAAGAAAACTGGGCACCTCATCCCACCCGGCTGACCTCTTTGATTTTAAATCTTTTATTACCTGGCGAACTTCGTTAATGCTAACAGGCCTTAAACACATCTTATGAATGCGCCTGACACCTCCCTTACTTAGCTTGGCCAAACATGCCTCAACAGTATCCGCCTTGGTATCAATTATATTATCAGCAATATCTGTGAAATAATCATTGAACAAATTTGCTACCTTATTTGCATCTGCTATTTCCCTTCCTTCAATTTCCAGAACAATGGGATCGGTTTCCTTCTCCTCTTCCTTACCTGCAAGTGCTTTTACCACCCCCCATGTAGCCTTTACTTTATTTTTAGCTTCCCCAATCTGCCTGCTGGTATGTGCCTTTTTGGCCATCCGGATGTCCTTATTAACCTCTTTTTTGAAAGCTTGGAAGCGCTCAAGAAAATGGGCGCACTGGTTTACTTTACTTTGTTGGAACAGATCTCTCTTTACTTGACATTTCCTTCTTATTTCATCCGTTAGCCACCCCCTCCGCCGAGATTTTACTAGAAATTGTCTGAGCGGGAAAGCTGTATTGAAAAGTGATAAAAATATTCTTAGAAATTCATTATATTTCCCATCAGTATCCGGAATCCTATCTATCCCGCTCCAGTCCGTATCCCTTAATTGCTCTATGAAATTAATGATGCTCTCCTCCTTAAATTGCCTACTCCAGCTATAGGCCCCCCTTTTATTCTGTTTAGCTTGGCCCACTACCGGCAGACTGATAATTTGACAGCAGTGATCAGAATAACCTGTCTCGATGACTTTAGGAGCAATCGTGGACGAGAAGTTTGTAAATACGTTATCAATAACAGAACTACTATTCAGTGTAATTCTTGTTGGGGTTGTAATAAGAGCCGTAAAATTATAAATGCCCAAAATATTTACCATGTCTTGCTTCTCGGTACTTGGTTTAGAGAAGTCCACGTTAAAATCACCACTTATTACCATGTGTTTTGTACCATCTTTACACTGCAGCATTTTGAACATCGTTTCTAACTTGGAAATAAACAGGCCAAAGTTGGCCGGATTGGGTGGTCTGTAAACTGTCACAATTACCAATTTAATGGGTGATGTTATTTCTAGAGCACACAATTCTATAGATTTCTCAACTGCTACCGAGTCCAGGTCAGCTCGATTTTTGTATTTGTAACCTGCCGATTTCCTAATAAAAATAGCCGTTCCTCCCCTTATATGTTCCTTTCTTTGAAAACATGCAACTAACTTGAAATCGCTAATAAGAACCGACTCCTCCTGACCCCGCTCGAACCAGTGTTCTGATATACAAATAAAATCCACGATTTCTTTTTGAGAATCTAGAAATATCTCTATTTCTTCTGGTTTTTCACCCCCCAAACCTTGCGTGTTGTGATGCAACTCAACCGGCCTTGAAACCCGTGTCCGTTTAAACTATGAATTATTTTAACCGCATAACCTGCATCGAATTCTAGCAATGTAAACGGGGTAAAAAAACTATTGTACCTACACCTACACCCTGCATACCTGTTCTTTAAATAATTTTCTTACAATAGGAAGGCCTAGAAAATCATAACATAAAAAGACTTGACTATGCCATTTCTTTAAAAGAATTCGTTCAACCTGTACGCATACTTAGAGAAGGAACTTTTTAAAAGAACAAGTTCCATTTTCCCGGAATTTGATTTTTTTTAATGTTGAGGAACTTTTAATTGATCTAGTTCATATTTTCAAGGGACTTTTTAGAAAGTTCCTTAAAACATTCCAGTATAATAAAGTAGTCAATTTTGTACTTAGCACCACTTTTCAGGATTTGTTAGCAAACAACTTTGCCGTTATGGATCATTTATAATTTTCATATCATAGGCCTTCGTATCATCATGATTCATGACCCTACCGCTCACCGTGCTCTTTGACAGCCGTACGCAATACGCATGCTTGCAAGTTGCACGTCAGTCACTCTGCAGTCGCATTAAAAAAGTTAAAAATAAAAGGGAACCTTTTTAAGGAACTTTAGTTTCTTTTTATGAGGAACTTGAACTTTTTAGAGGTAAGGGTGTAAAAAGGAACTTTAAAGAACTTTATAAAAGTTCTTTTTTTAATTGATGAACTGAATCTTTTATAAGCTCCTTTTAAAAGGAACTCCCCCAGGTATGCCTGTATGATACATTTGTTTTTGTGTCACTTGGTGCTGTGGTTAAGGTGTACCGGGTATGTCAATATTCAGTGGCTTCAAAATTGCTAACAAGCAAAATAAATTATGAAAATCTACATTGACTCGCTTGCACGCAGTTCTATGCATGGCGTAGGCCTAAATCTGGAACGCATAAAGCTGACTGCACTTGCTCGCTACGTACTAAGGTGACTCGAGTGCTGAATATTAGTACATGAATCTAATATCTATGCTTCAAATGAAGAAGGATCTGGGTACAGGTTCAGACAGACTTTTTACTTCAAAAGGGTATCATCCATTATGAACTAAATTCTAGTTCTATTCCGATTCGTAGTTTTTTTATGGATGCCGTTGCAGCTTTCAATTCAATTTTTGCAATTGACGCTGAGCTGAGGTAAAGAGAAGGAAGAGAGTATATTCCAAGAGTTGCTGCTGCACTAGAATGTTACAAGGTCAATTTTATACGTTGTTCCAAAATTCTACACGCAAGTTCGTAAGTTGCGAGTGACTTTAAATATAGGTAGGCTACCGGTAGTGACTAGGCCCAATGTTTTTAGACAGTAGGCCTAGGTTCAGTGCTACTTTATCACTGGGTTTGTAGCAAATTAAGCGGCGTATGGTGTGTGTCCTTGTAGGGAATTTTTGGCGTTACCTCATTTTGCAGTGGTGCCGGTCAATGATCTCTACCGGTACAGAAGAAAGAGTAGGGGCCTGGGCCTAGGCCTTTGACTTGTAGCCTAGGGCCCTACACTAGGCCTTTCTAACCACCCACAGGTAGGCCTAGCTAACTGGTAACCTACTTCCTACAGTAGGCCTAGGCCCTAACAAAAAAAGCAAGGCTTAGACCTGGTGGGGCCTAGGCTAGGCTAGGCTTAGCTTACAATTATTTATAGCCTACTAGGCCTAATCCTTTGGGGTAGGGCCTAGGCCTACCTAGGCTAGGCCCTACCATAGGTAGCCCTAGGGCCTATTTAGGCCTAGGCCTAGACCAATAACCTTCCCTTAACTTGGGATATGGCTAGGGGCTAGGGAGTGCCTAATCCATCCAATAATTAAGCTGTTTCGTAGGCTTTAGCTTTAAACAAAAAAAATAGACCTAGCTTAGGCCTTTGTGTGGGTAATGCAAATGACATAAGGCCTATCCCCTAGTCTAGCTTAGGGTAGGGGTTAGGGCTAGGTAGGCTTAGACCTAGTAGACCCTAACCCTTAGGTAACTTCAGCGCCTAGGGCCTAGCTAGGGTCTATGGCCTAGAGGCTAGGCCTAGCCCTAGTCGTAGGTTAGGCCCTACCAGTTTCTATTGTTTAGGTTAAGGTACGATTATCTAGAGTTCTAGGCCCTAGGCCTATTCTTCCCCAGTAAATAATAATAATAATAATACCACACCACTGAAATACATGACGGGTGTGATGAGACCAAAGACCCCCCACAAGGACACTCACGATTTTTGCATAGGGCCTAGCTAGGCCTAATGAAACTCGCAAAGCGGACTTTGTAAAATTCAACTGCGGAAACTCTCTCTCTTTCTCTCCACTCCCTATCACAAATCTTATTTTCTCAGCGTCAAAATACATCGACAAATTAAAACAGCAACGTGCAAAAGCCCCATCAACAGAGCGTCCATCTTGAAAACATCGCACATGTGGGCATGTGGCTGTCAACCAATCAGATGGCTTCCTACTCTGACGTCACCTTGTCGGAAATGTTTCCGATGGGGGGTTTGACTGTCGGATTCAAAAGTTCGGTTTCGACTAGAAAATTCGGGATCTCAATCCGAATCCAGCGTCGAGGCTAAGCTTTACGATTTTTCTTGTCGGAAAGTACTTTCCGATTCCGAAAAGTTCGTCGAGGCTAGGCCCCCAGGATCGGAAGTGTGTTGCTCAAAGCGCTGACTTACGAAAATGGCATTATGTGCCCTGAAAGGAATGTTACGTTTTGAAAATAAACCTTTGCAATATTATCGCTTACTCTTACCACTATGACTGGGACGTTCTCAGGGAAATATTATTGGATGGAAGATTACAAAATGAGACTACTATCTCACGTTTGTATACTTACTATAGATGTTGATAACACGATTTGTGTGGGGGGGGGGGGGCGGCGGCGCTGGGCGACGGCACTGGGTGGAATTTGGTAGCGTCCTTTGGTCCGACGAAATGAATTGCTAATAAATAATATTGTCGTCTGCATATCTTGGTATTTGGCTACAAATGCTTTTTATGTGTAGTTTGGATGCACACAGGAAAGCAATAGAAATTACTAGGAAACAGCCAAAGTCGCAACGACTTTGGCTGTTTCCGTTTCCGTTTCCGTTTCCGTCCGCTGTTGACATGACGAGGGAAAGAGACATGTTCCATTCTGAATTTGACTTAATTAATGTTTAAAATTTATGCAATATGGAATGTCACATACACATAACTCTCAAACCTCAATTAAACATATTGTTATATTTTATTCATGAAACACAAAAAAAGAACGTGTTTTGAAATGCCTTTGCAATACAAAGGGAAAAAACAAAAACATAGCCAGAAACCGAAATAATCCTGTCAAAAAAAGATCTGAAAATTGACGCAGGCGGGGGTGGAACCCCTTTTCGAGGGGGGGGGGAACAAAAATCTGCTGAAAAGCAGGGGGGGTTGGGGGGCTCCGCCCCCCAACTAAAAGGCCGCAGGCGAAAATTTTAAAAAATTGGGTTTTTTAGAGTGTGTTTGGTGCTTTTTTAGAAAAAAATCGTGGGCTGAATGAAATTCCCAAAATTTAATGTTTTTTTTGTTCCCCAGAAAAAAAACTATAAAACTATAAAAAAAATTTGGGAATAGTTAAGAGATAGAAGAAAAAAAAAAAAAGCTACAACCATTGAATATAAAGGCTTATCACGTCCAACAAAAATAGGATTTCAAAATTTGGGGGGGTCATTACTCAAAAGAAGGTTTAAGGAAAAGGAAAAAAGGGAAGGGAGAATACACGGCAGACGTGCCAAAAAAATTTCATTATCATTTAGAAGGGCCTAAGGGTTTAAAAAAACCTTTTTAATCAATGTAAAATAAGTAAAATATTAGTTGCCTATAATTTTTGGCATAGAAATTTTAATGTCCCACAAGAATTTTTAACACAAAATAAACCACACAGCCAAAATCAGAAGGCGGGATTTATATCACATTTAATATCAGGAAATAGGTAGGATAGTAGGTAGTTTGTTTTCCCTAAAATTTGTGACATTTTTAAAATTTAGGAAAAAGAACGACTGGTCTTAAAAACCCTTAATGAAAATTATAAAAATTTAAACAAGTTTGGGAACAAAAAATATGTTGTATCCACAATTAATTAACACGCTTTTATAAAACGATAGCTCTAAATAATATTTTTACTTTTTGCATCAGATTGTGAGTAATATTTTGAGTAAGGGGCATTATTATATTTTCCAAGAAAAAACCCTTAAATTTGCTTTACAATCATTCATATCAAAAAAACCCTTTTCTATTTATCAAAAAACCCCACAAAAACCCCCCCGGGGATTATTTTTTTTAAATTTAAATTTTTTCCCACATTTTATCAATGTCCATGTTATCAATGTTTTTGATATGCGGGGAAAATTTGCCAGAGATGTTTTAGTCGATTGCCCCATTGTCGACCGAAGAAAAGTTTTAAACCACGTCGAAACCCAAAAAAAACTCCCCCTCAGCGTTTGAAGTTGCGGGAAAACCCTTACGACCAAATAATTTCAAGAGGGTGGGGGAAACTGGGGAAAAAAAGCTGCCTTTTTTTCAGGATGTAAAAACCTGAAATCTTTTGTAAAAAATCTTCTAAGTTATGTACCCTGCGGGAAAATAGCGCGGCCCAGCATATTTATTTTACTTTAGGCGGGGTTAACTTTGGGAGTTTGTAATCAAACCCAATTTTAAAAATCTTTTTCTGTCTTTTGTTTCTTAAAAAACAGTGGGGTTTTTAAAACTGAAAAAACTTTTCCCAAAAAAACCGGGGTTTGGGACGGGAATCTTTTTTTCTACCTCTTTTTCAAACGGGTTTTCCAGGTCTCAAAATATCCCTTTTCGCAAAATTCTTCAGGAGTTTTAAACGGGGGGGAGTAAAAGGGGTATGGGTTTGTTTTAATCTCGCAGGAACCGTTTTTTTCCTAGGCACTGTCTTTTTCTTTCAATGCGTACTTGCCCTTTAAAAATTGTCGATTTTCCAGAAACATTTTTCCTAAACCTTGTGCTGTTTTTGTTTAACCCCCAAACACTTTCAAGACAGTATCAGCCCCACTTTTTGGGTGAAAAATTGTCATCGTCTTTGATTGAAGACTTTGCAAAAATTTTTCATTTTGGTTTCAAATATCTCCCCCCAAATTAGTAGACGATAAACGTTTCAGATTTTTTCCCCCTTGGGGTCGAAAAACCCCCGACCCTTTGTTTTTTTGTTGTGCTTTTAAAATTGCTATATCGAGCAGTCACCCATGATAGCAGGGAAAAGAAAAACTAGGCTGTTGTTAGGGGCAGCCTTTTGCACGGGACCCCCCTATTTGGGACAGAAGGTGGGGGAGTGCTACATTCAAATCTTTTTTTCTACGAAAATTTGTTTCAAATTCACCCTTTTAAGCTTAGCAGTTTCGCAAATCAAACACCTACCCCCTTTAAACCCAAAGGGACAATGGGGGTTTCCCAAACCCATCCCAATTTGTTTTGCAGTTTTGAAGCGCCAGTTTAAAAGGGCAGGGATTGCTACAATGACGTATACGCTAACGGTTGTTTGCCCGCTTTTAACGTTTGGGTACCCCTTTAAAGGGTTTTTCCTTTCATTTTACTTGCCCAAATCGTAGCAGGGGGCCTCTTAAATTTTCCAAGGGTAGATCAAACCGTAAAAGGGGATAAATTATTGTTCTTGAAAAATGATCTCCAGTTGTAGAAGTTTACCGGTAAAGCCCAGTAAAAAATCTACCCGGGGTTAAGGTCTGCTTTCTAAAAAACGTAAGCAAATAGGGGGGACTTGCCCCCAACCTTGTACATCAGTCTTTTCATCAACGAAAACCCAAAATTTCCCCCGGCCCCTTTGACACTTGAAATTTGCCCTCGAAAAAATTTCCCGGGGCCCAAATTTGCCGAAAATTTCATTTTGAATTGAGGGGTAAAAATTTTTTTTTCCTTGATGAAAGTTTTAAGCTGGGGGCCACATCTTCAGAGCGAAGAAAAATTAAAACTGCCTAAAATTTTACCGTTAAGGTCATAATGGGATCTTTTTGGGATGCCCGACGGGATAAATACGTAATGAAGGGGAATTTTGCACTTAAGAGAGGACTCTTGGTCCTTTGCTCTTTTTTATCAAGTTCAGATATTTTAGAAGAAATTTTGAGGGTTGTTTAAATGAGGAAAGTTTCAAAACAGCTGTTCTAGGGAAAATTTCCCTTTTTTCGTGCTTTTGAAATTTTCATGTTTCTTCCAATTCTTGAAACCCATTGCATAAAAAAAGTAGAATTGTCGCTTGAACAGTAAATTGTCGCTTTTTGACAGAATTTTCATTTCTTGAGTTTTGAAAACATGTAGGGCAAAAAACCCCCTTCTCTCCCCCTAGAATAAGTATCCAAGGGACATTCATCCCCTTTTATTTTAAAAAATGGTACTTTCTTCCATTAGAGAAAAACTTGGGGGGAAAAATTTTGGGGGTTTGGTTGGGGCGGGTTAGTAACTAAGATTAAATTGGAAAAAGTTGGGGTTTTTCTGCTGTATTTTTGTCGTCAAAAAACAGTTTTTTTCCCCCCGATCGATTTGGAACATTTTCTATAAAAACTACCAGTTTTCCAGGGGGATTTCTGTAAGAATAAAAAAAAATATTTGTATCAAAATTTTGTAAAATTCCCCTATTATTAACAAACGTTTTTATAAAACAGACATCTCCCTCCCTTCTCTTTAAAGGGGCCCCGCGAAAATTTTAAAACCACACCCCCCCCGGGGGGTCCCTCGAAAAATCTCATTTTTTTTCGCGCAAGCCCCCTGCTATAAATTGAAAATGAAGTGCTGTGTAAAAAAAAAAAAGTATCAAAGAAAATTTAAAAGAATTTTTTTATTTTTTAAATTTTCATTGGGGGAAATGAAATAAAAATTGAGGGGGTTTATAACCCTCCCTTCTTCTTTTTGAATTCCGGGACATAAAAATAAACCTTTTTCCCCTCCCCACTGTTTCCAAAATTTGAACCCCCTGAGGGTAGAGGTATTCTAAAGTGCTGGGAAAAAACTGCTGCTTTTTTGTTGCTTTTGTTTTGGGGGCGGGAAAACAACGTCTTTCGGTACACCCCAACCCCCCAAAAAAAAAAAAAAAATTTAACCTGGATTAAAAATTTTATTATAATCCCCAAGTGAAAATTCGTAAATTAACTTTCCCCAGTTTTGCAAAAATTTTAATTAAATTTGCTAATCCCCCAAAAAATAAAAAAAAAAATTTAAAAAAATTTTATGCCATATTAATTAAATAAGATTTATGAAAAAAAAGATCTTTCTTTTTTAAAATAACTAAAAAAATAAATAAATTCGTTTTTAGAGTCAATCCTTCATTTCAAAAAACTGATTTCAGGGGGGACTTTAAACCAAACCCGACAAAGAAAACCCTTTTTAGACCCCGACGCATTTAAAACAGGGGAACGATAAAAACCCAAAAGGATCGGTTTTGTGATGGAAATTATAGCAAGCAATGGTTAGGCCCGCCCCAAACAATCGCGGATCAACGAGAAAAACAAGGGCCGATTCAGTTTTTTTTTGGTTTTTAAATTATGCCCTCTTTTGCTAAAGTTTTCAAAAGTCCCCTTTTTTAATAAATTTTAAAAGAAAAGGGAACAGATGGACTTAGCCCAAATCTGTTTTGAAAAATATTTTGTCTGTTTTTATGTTATGTTTTGCACTTGTGGATTTGTTATACTCTGTTGAAAATGCATTTTAAAAAATAAAAAATAAAAAAAAAAAAAATCAGAAGTTAATAATTTATGCCAGGGGGGTCAAACCCCGGTTTTTTTGCAATGGAAGCAGAGACGCGTACCACAAGACCAACGAGCTACACACAAGACCCCAACGGGGGCCGCACCAAAAAAATGGCAAAATGTTTGATTTAAGCTGTAGAAAAACGACAGAAGACGTAGGACGGCGTGACAGGATCGAGTTTTGCCCCTATAGATCGTGCATCAAATCTAACCTGCACTGTGCACATATCATGTTTTTATAGTAGCCAGTAGCCGCGAAACATTTCCACATTTAAAAATTAAAACAACGGGCCCTCCCCCTACACAAATTTAAAAAGGTATAACAAAAAACCTGAAGTGTGCGGTTTTTGTAAACCTTAAAACCCTTTGGGCGACCCATGTGTCCCCAGGGCATCTTCCTTGTTTTGAGGGTTTCAGCCCCCTAACAATGAATCAGGCAGCCAGCGGGGTTTGCCCTAAACCACATATTAAAACAATATCATACCACGGGCGTCAATGTACGCGGAAAAAAAAAAAAAGGAGGGGTTAAAATTTGACAATAATGCCGAGGTCGGGATAAAAAAAAGTTTTTAAAAATTGGGTCTCCCCACCTAAAAACCATTTGTTTTTTGAGCCAGTTCAAAAGAGCTAAAGGGTTTCTTTCTTCATTTTTCCCGGGTGCCCCTTCCTTAAAATGTCAGTGTCAACACAACTAACCAGCCAAAAAACAAGTTTCGTTAAAACACCCCACCCCAGCCCCCAGTATACGGCTGCAATACCTGTAAACAACACCCCGGGACGCCCCAAATGCCTATTATAATGTATTTTTAAATAATTTAAAAAAAACAAAAAAAATCACAGGGGGAAATTAAAAATTAAAAATTTTCTTTATTCAGAATTTTTTCCGTGCGTTTTACGGCAAAAATGAATTTTTTAAGATTCTGAAGGGGGGGGGTCCCCCCGGTAAAAAGGGGGGGGGGGGAAATTCCCCCCATTCCCCCCCCCCCCCCTTCCTACGCGCCTGTATTGACGTTTAGAGGAAAAAATTGCGATGCCCGCTGAATTTTTGCAGAGACCTTCCTTAAATGATACCAATAAAACATATTTAAAAAAATCCCTACAATGGAGGGAGTTTTCGGCCGCCATTTTAAAAAAATGGGGGCCCAAAAAGTTTTGGGTTTAAATAAAAATATCTCCATTTTGGGTTTGGAGATAGAAAAATGTTTCAGTAGAAAAAATTTTCCCCCATTAAATTTCCCCTACAAAAAATGTGTCTTCTATAATTTTTGGTGGGGGCAAAGGTTACGTCAAAAAAATTTGGTTTTATATGTTGCCATTGGAGTACCAGCAAATTTTCCTAAATTTTCACCCCCAGCATCAAACAATGCCCGGAAAAATCCGAAAGAAATCGAGGAAATAAAAAAAGGACTTTTGTAGGGGGTTCAAAAAAAGCTTCCATAGTTTTTAAAAAAAGTCGGGTTTCTGCGAAATCGGTTTTTGCATTTCCCCGGGAAATTTTGGGGTTTTTTTCCATTTTTGGCTTTTCCCCCAAAAATCCCCATTTTTTAAATTGTTTATTATTAAGCACAAAAATAGCATTGGAGGAAAAATTCTTTCTACGAACATTGAAATGATTTTAAAAAGATCCAATTAAAACCCAAATTTTAAACCCCCAAAATATGGCTGAAAATTTTCCAATTTTCAAAAATTGAATACTGTTTTCGTGCATTTTTACACTTTTTTTGTTACTTTAACACATTGATGTTGAGGAATTAGGAATTAGCAGCCATGGGGGTTTTTAAATTTTTTTTGGGAATCGGATCATTCTTTAAGTCATTTTAGTGGCATAAAAAGAATTTTTCCCCCAAAAAGCTTTTGTGCTTAATAATGGACAGTAAAAATACGGTTTTTTTGGGGAAAAGCCAAAAAAGGGAAAACCCCCAAAATTTCCCGGGTAAAATGAAAAATCCGATTTCGCAGCCCCTTTTTTTTAAAAATAAAAGGGGGAAGGGCTTTCATGAACGCCGTCCCAAAATTTCCTTTTTTAATTTCAATCGTTTTCTTACGGATTTACCGGGCTTTGGTTTGATGCTGGGCGGGGAAAATTAAAAAATTTGTGGTACCCCCAATGGGGAAAAAAAAAATAAAACCCACGTTTTTGGTGACGAAACCCTTTTCCCCCAAACAAAAACAATAAGAAGAAAACCTTTTTTGTAGGGAATTGAAGGGGGAAATTTTTTTGCCATTGAAACATTTTTTTTATCCCCAACCCCAATAGGGAAAAGATATTCGATAACTAACATTTTTGGCCCCCCATTTTCCAATATGGCACCCAAAAGGCTCCAGTCCGATTGTGGGGGAGTTTTAGTATGTTCATTAGTATCATTTTGGGAAAAAGGTCTCTGAAAAAATTTCAGCGACATCGAAATTTTTTTTCCTTTTCAAAAATTCTTTTTTGCCCAGGAAAAAAAATACGATTTAAAGGGTGAAAAGGTTAATCAATTCCCAGGGGGAAATTTTTGGGGGGAACCTTGGGGCGTGAAAATTCGTTATCCCCTTGGTCCTGCATGCATTCACTGCTTGAAAAAAAATGATTCGATAAAATTTTTTGTTCAAAAAAAAAGCAAAAACCCAAAATCAGGCAAATCGACACTTTTAATTTAAAAAACTATTGAAAATGTTTAAAATTTGGGAAAATCAACAAAAACAGGGAAGGCGATAAAGCGTCTAAATTTTTTTTTTGTTTGATAGTCATTCATGGGCATTTGAGTAAGGGAAAAGTAATGTTTTCTACTACGAGGCCCTTACTCTTGTACACTCCACATACCTCCTTAGGCCTTACTACACACACACTTTTTTAACGCGTTTCCAAGCAAAAAATAGATGGCACACTAAAACGCAAAAAAATGTCGGACCGTTTCGGTGATAGAGGGGGGGATCTGTTACGGCGAGCGCATGTATATTCAGTAAGGTTCAACTTGTTTTTTGTTAAAATTTCGGATATTTGCGAAAACATTTTTGATTATGTCATTATCGTCCGCGTATTTTTTTAAGAAAAAATTCGTAAGTTTTGGGGAACGGCTTTTTTAAAAAAAGGGAAAATTTAATGGCTTTTAAAAAAATTACAAAAAAATAATTGATATTTTGATGAACTTACCCTCCAAAAGAAAAAAACCCCCACTTTTAAAAACTTTTAAATACAAAAAACAAGTGACCCAAATAATGTTGAATTAAAAAGATCGATGAAAATTTTGCCAAGAAAATTTTGGCCCCCCAAATATAACCCTTTTTCAAAAAATTTTAGGCCACTTGATACCTAAAAACAAAAGGGGTTTCATACCCAAATTAAGCCTACACTTTTTTTGCATTTTTTCACGTCGTTTTCCCAATGAAAAAACCCCCAATCGGAGTGGGGTTTATAAAATAGGTATCTACTATACACTTAGAATTTGTTTTTTAAAAAAATTTTTTATTAAAAGTAGGCCAGGGGAATAGCTGATTCGCGGGACAGTTTTAAAACTTTAGGTCATATCATTATAATTTTTTTCTATTTAATAATATAAATTATTTATTAGGGTATAATATTATAAAAAAATGAACAATGACGATAAACGGTATATGTGGGCCCCCTACTTTTAATTTATATTGGGTTAAAAAGGGGTTTTGGGACTTGTGCATAAGCCCTAATAAAATTATTATTATTTTTTTTGGGTATTTTTGTTTTATTTTTATGACTTTATTTATATTAAATTATCATAAAAAAAACAAAAAGATTTTCTAATTAAAAGTGCCATGAGAAGCGAGCTTTTACTGTATGGTGTTTTTTACTATGATTTGTGAACTTTCTTGAGGGTTTTTGAATTTGATTTGTATTTATCGTCCCCGTTAGCCTTTTATTTAGTAAAAACCCCCATATTTCCCCAAATTGATTTATTATGATTTCCAGTTAAAAATTTGGTAAAAATGGATACAAATGCCATCCCCGGTGTCTCATGGGTGCATGGGGGGGCGGGGGTCGAATATAGAAAATATTTTTTCTGGGGGGACATGGTCCGAACCCCGCTTTTTAAAGAGCGATTTTTCTTTTTTGGGCCCCCCATGCTTTTGATTTTCATAAATTTAAACAAACATTTTGGGAGGGGGCAACGAAAAATTGCACGTGTTTGTACATATTTTAAGTGAGAAATACGGAGACATGGGGGTTTTTTCAGGAAAGCACATAGCGCGCTCCCCCCGACTTTTCACTGATGGGGAACAGTTGCTTTTTTCCCCAAACCGGGTAGAAAACCCCTTTGTTGGAAACGCGTTAGGAAGGTTGGATTCGAAATTGGGCATTATATTTTGGGAAGAGTTTTCTACTTCAAATTTTCAGTAGTTTAGTTGGGGCTTGGACAATCTAATGAAAAAAAAAAAATTATATACAGGCTAGTATTATTCAAACCCGGGGTGTCGTTGGGGTGCTTTTGTCGATTTTATATTTAGAATAAAGGGATGAACCATTACCCCGGGTAGGTAATATCAGGGGAAATTACCTTTTCTAGTGTTTATCAGAATTTTACTCCAGTTTTACCATAAAAATTATTGACCCGATATTTTTTATGGGGCAAATGAAATTAAAAATAAAAAATGTAAAAATAGAATATAAGGGTTAGGGAGGGAAATAGATCTAAAATAAAATCACAAATCATGCATTCAATAACAAAACCCCTAAAGCACATTAAGGATTTTTTTTTTTTTTGGGCCCAATGACTGTATCGATTTTATTTTTTGGGGAAGGCCACATCATTTCCCAAACCCCCTTTGAAACTTACTTTTTTTCCCAAAACCCAGTTTTTTGGGAGCCCGTTTTTCAATTGAATGGGGGGAAATTTCAAGATACTCGCCCACTTTTTGCCCGGGGCCCTTCAAAAGTTCGGTGTTGTCTATTGTGGGCGTAGAAGGGTAGGGGTTTTGGGGGGGGGGCAAAAAGCCCCCCCCCCGAAGGGGAAAACACTTTTTTTTGTCCCCCTCCTTTCGGACGAGAGTAGGGACGTTCATCAATCCTTCACCAGGAACGCATTTCGGGACAAATTTTAATTTCATTACTATTTCGCGTATATTACGTTAATTTTTAAAAGGATAACATTCAAATTTTTAAATTACTAGTTATTAAGGACATACTTAATTGCTGTGTGCAATTTCTAGTTAAAATTTTTCATTGTTTACGCCAATGTTTTTATTTCCTATTAATTTTCCCCCCCCTTTTTTTCCGGCTGTGAAGGGATTCTGTATTTACGGCCCCCAATTGCGTCTGTCAAACACCAGGGCCCCTGAAAACTGCCAAGAGAATTCCAAGGGGGAAATTTAGTAGCCCCCGAGGGGCCGGGGGCTTTGTTTTGACATAGTTGTATGACCCCTGCGTGGGAGGGGCGCGGGGGGCAAACTCGTCACATTTCGTGAAATCTCGCTTTTGGGTCTCGCGAAAATTTGAAAATTTAAACGGTTTTTTTTGCCTTCGGTGGGCGGTTTTTCCCGTTTGAACAAATCTACAAGATGAAATTTAAATGCCCCACGGGCCCCCCATATAGCATCAAGTAAATACATTTAAAAATAAGGCCTTTTCGTTAAAATAGAATCGTATTTTCAAATCCTATGGTGGTTTTTTTTTTTGTATGAAAAATTTCGAAACCCAAAACCTTTGGGTTTCCCGCCCTTTGGGTCACTGTCAGCTTCATGGGTTTTTATTTGTATTTTTGATGGGTTTTTATTGATCAGACTAGGGGCCCAGCCCCTAGGTTAGGCCACTAGGGGTAGGGGCCCAAATTTTTGGGGTATACCTACATATAATAAAAAAAAAATAAGGTTTTAAATTACGTAAAAGGGCCCGGCGTAGGCCTAAACCCACAAAAACCAAAAACCCCAAAAAGTAGCACCATTAAATAAACCCGGAATTGGTACCCAAAGGTAGGCCCAGCACTAGCTAGGTAGGCAGAGCCTACATCTTGGGGTTTGGGCATTTTGGTAGGAGTATTTTAAAAAAAAACCTTTTTTGAGGCTTGGCCTTAAAAAAATTCTGGGTTTTTTTTTTTTATCAGCATTTATTGAGTAGGGCCCAGGCCCCTACGGGTAGCCGGTACTCTTTTTGGTTTGGGATGGGATGGCCAAAGTACCCCACCAAAAAAACCTTTTAAAAACGCTATTTTAAATATAAATTAAAACAAAACCCTTTTTTAAAAAAAAAAGTGAGGATTTAAAATGGCCCTACGGTAAGGGCCCACCAAAACCCAAAAAAGTTTCCCCCTAGCTAGCCTTTGGGCCTACCCAGGCCTACCTTATGTGTTCTAGGTTTCTCCAAAACGTTTAATTTTAGTCTAAACTTTCCCTTTGAAATAGGGCCCCCAGCACGAGGCCTAGCATAGAGATGCTCGGCTGTTTCTAACGTCTATAGGAATGTCAGTGGGTCCCCCACTTGTAAAAAATAGGGGGCGATCGATCTAGCCTCTGAATCTAGGGCTAGGCTAGGGCCCATCATTCAGAAAAATCATTTTTGCCCCTAGGGGCCCATAGCCCTATAGCCAATGATTCAACTTTTTTTTGGTAAGGGATGCCTCATTTTTTTGCCAGTTATTGTATTTCTTTCCTTTCTCTCTCTGGTGTGTAGGCCTTTTATTTCTTTTGAAGTCTTTCAATAATCATTTGAATTTCCTAATTCATTTTTTTTTTCTATGCAATGAGGGGTATGCAATGAGCTGTGGGGGAATTATCAGGGGGGCAATTAAACTGATTGGTGTAGTTTGGGTTTGTTCCCGTTGGCCAAAAAATTGATTTTTTTTTTAAATTTTAGGTTGTGTCCAAGACGTAAGCAAGGGCAAGTGAATTTTTGGTACCAAATTTTCTTTTTTTTGAATCCATAATTTAATTCCCAAAAGTTTTTGTAGGCAAAATAAGATAAGATAAGATAAGTAAATTTATTTTTTCATATAAGACAATTTTTACAAAAATTTAAACTAATCCCAAGGAGATGTGCGAAAAGTTAGTAAAACCCAAAAACCATCCAAAAACCCGTTAATTGGGATTCCTAGGGAAAATTTTAAAATTGAGTAAGGAAGGCCCAAATAGGGGTAAGTCAGGGTGCACCTCATGTTTACAAGCAATATGTTGGGAAAGATTTCTTATTCTTATCTAATACCCAAATTTTAAGTTTGGGATTACTTTTAGTTGGTACGACAAAAAATATTTATCTGTATTGTGGGGTTGGAACAATGTTACTTGTCGGCTCCCTTCCGTTGGAATAAACATGGTTGGGTGCAAATGGGAGTTGCTTTATCTTTTAAAAAAAAGCGCAAAAAAATGAATAAATCCAATAGGTTATGGGGGCCCGGGCGTGTTTTTTAAAATGAAGTAAAAAAACATTTAAGGTAGGCTAGCCCGGGTTTTTAATGGCCCAGGGCCTAGGACCAGTTTTGACCCACGGGTAAGTCAGAATTCTTTCTTTATTCATTTGTGGTGGTCTGTGAGTGAAGTAGGCCTACATCACGATGGAAAACAAATTCCTTTATTTTTGGGAAAGAAGAAAAGGTAGTTGAATTTTGCCCACTTGGGAAAATTTTCAATGGAAATGTACCTACGTCACGAAAAATTGTGGGGTTTCTGTCAAGGCCTATAAAGAAAGATTTATGGCCCCGTTCGAAGCGTAGACGAGGATACCAGATGGGAAAAGGGGAAAACCAAGATTAACCCCGAGCCCCCCCCACACCCCTCTTTCTATGTAGGCCTACATGTAAAAAAGTTGTACAACAGAAAGACTAGTGGGAGGCCTTGTGAAAGCTTTCGAGGATAGGGGGAATGAGAAGGTTGGACTATTTAAAAGGTTTTTTCAGCATGAAAGCAGATCAATTTTAGGGCAATGGAGGAAATATGTAAACAAAAGGGTTTTGTCTTCAGTTTGCAGGGACAGACATAGGTTTTTCCTATGGATGACGAATTCCCTTCTGTAATTCTGTTGAAATGGTTTGCCGAATGTTGACCCCAGTTATGACTTGGGGGGTAGTTCTGAAAAAAAAATTACAAAGGGTCAAGTAAAAACCAAATTGCTTCATTGAGAATTCCCGAAGAGTTAGGATGGGAAAAAGGGGCAACGGCTTTTTACCCCTTAAAGGGTGGCCAAAATTAAAAAGAAACCTGGCCCGAAGAAAAATTTTTGTTTAGAGTTTTAGATGTCACGAAGAGGGGGAAAGTCATTTGGAAAAGTTTTTCCCAAAAAAATTGACAAAGGGAAATTAAAAGAGGCTTTATGGAAACAAAGGTTTTGGGGGATTTCAAGATAAAAAAGCAGGGAAAGGGAGCCCCCAGAAAAAGAAAGGTCTAACTGCATGGAATATGTTTAAAAACTATCAGTAAAAGTAGAACCCCGGGGCAGGGGTTCTTGGGTTCGGGGGAGCGGGCAGTACGATGAAAGCCTCACGCAGATTTGGGTTTCAGAACGTTTTTGGTGTTTCCAGCAGAAGTTTCCGTGGCAAACGGTGGGACTACTCCCAAAAAAGGGGATATCGGTGAATTGAGAAAAAAACTGGCAAAAGTGTCGGAAACAAAAAAATTTTAAATAAAGTTTTGGAAAGTTCCGAACCCCGTTGCGAATTTTGGTTTTTTGTTAGCAGTTGACATCTAAGGGGTTTATTTGGGTATTTTGGGCTGATGGTGCTTTAATTTTACCGTGAAACTGTTTTTCTGGTTTAAAAGGGGATGTATTTGGCCCCTGCCACACAAAAAGGGCAAGGGCTGTATAAACCCAGATATAGAGGGCAGATGTGGTTCCTAAGGAGTTGGTCAGTCGGGTGATTCCGGGGTCCTAAAGGGAGAAAAGGAAAAAAAATATGCCTACAGGGTTTGTCATTTTAGGCTCATTTCCCCAATGAAAAAAAAGAAAAAATATGGCATAGGAGATGGGACATCTCAACAAAGTTAGCCAAAGGACTACTGAAAGAAAGGTATGGCTGAAGGTGTTAATTTTACTGGAAGGAAGGGGCACTAAACCTGTGAAGCATGGTGATGGGAAACAGCATAGAGTTCCCAAAAAAAGGGCAAGGGTAAAGGGGCGAAAAAAAAAAATTCAGAATTTTGTCCATCTGATTTATGTGGGCCAAGTTTTGGGATCACTGTCTGGTGCAAAGTACTTTTTGATCTAAAATTGGGGCGACTACGTAGAAAGCGTTTGTTTATTTTTCTTTCTAGCAAAGAGTGATGTTTTTTACGTATTTAAAAAAAATGGAAAGTCTTTGGAAGAGAAACAAACGGGGGAGAAAATTTAAATCTCTGCCCCAAGTGACCCAAAGGGAACCCGGGACATCAAACCAAAAATATGAAACAGTTGTTGCTTTCAGTGGAAAAACGTCACCCCAAAAAAAAGCATTCCCCAAGGGGCACTGGAAAAAAAAAGGGAGGGGGGAACGAGCGAAAAACCCCACTATTTGTGGAGAAAGCCGAGCTTGCTTTAGTGATGCTGGATTTAGTAGGTGTTACTGGGCAGAAGCGGTGGTGTTATTTTCTATCTAAAAAAAAATCGGTCACCAACCAGAGCAGTAGAGGGGGAAAATAAACCCGAAGAGGGATGGATGGGAGTAAAGGGGCCCCAGACACCGCGAGTATTTTGGGTGTGCTGCCTTTCAGAAATTCCAAGGGGGCTGAGGGGCAAAATAGGGTCCGAAAAAACAAGGAAATGATCATGGTAGGAAAACTGCCCGAAAACTAAGGGCTATCGTCATAGACCCCAAGAATCCCCAAAAAAATTGAAAAAGCCCCGTGACGTAATTTTTTAGAAGATATTTTTCCTTTTAAAAGGAAAACATCGGAGGATGTTGCTACTAATGATAAACCGACAATCAAAAGGGGGGAAAATTAACGATGTTTTGTCGGAAACAGAAGGAATGACCACGAATTTAGAGGCCAGCCAGAGCTACCCAAAACGGGGGATTCAGAAGAATGATATTTCTATGGAAGAGATCCAGAGCAGGGCCCGCTGCTATGGAGCAAGAAAGAAGAATCCAGTCAGAAATAAAACGTCCCCAAAGGGAATTTTTCCCGGGGTTTATACTCTAACCCGGCTACACGCGAGGAGGGCGAGCTGAAAAATGTCCGGGGAGGCCTTTGGGTGCAGATGATCGAGAGAAGTGGAAACCCTTGGCCCGGAGAACGAAATAGATTTTTTATGAGAAATAAAACATGGGAAATTGTTTGAATTTTCCTAAAAATCAGAAAACCAGTTGATTGTAAATGGGTTTTTAAGAAATTTAAAAAGGACTCTAGTGGTATTTTTAAATACAAAAAACCCCCCCCAGTTTGCCCAAGGGGGGTTTTTTCCAAAAAGGGATGGAAAAAATTAAGTGATACTTTCCCTCCCTGTGGGTTTGGTAGGCTCAAAACAGAAGGTTTCTTGCTTTGTCATTGAACTAAAAACTATTAAAAAGGCACCTTGATATAACAAAAAAGCCTTTTTTAAAAAGTGATTTTAAAGAAAATTGTTTACATTTAAACAGCCCGGGAAAGGGCTGGGGAAACGGTGAAAAGGGAAAATCTGTCTTTTGAAAAAAAGCCTTTTTATGGTCTTAAAACCCAAACGAGAGAGCTTTGGGATGACAAAATTAATTTTGTACTGCTTGAAAATGGGTTTAAAAAAATCTAATTTTGGGAAACCCTGTATAATTTAAGTTCGAAAAAAGGGTTTTATTTTTAAAAATCGCCTTTTAGTAGATGATTTTTTTTTTTCTTTAGCCCAAAGATGAAAAAAAACAAATCGGAAAAGTAACAATGAAACTCATGAGTAAGTTTAAAATGAAAGAAACTTGGAGAGGCAAAATGTGTGCTGGGTATGAGGATCAGAAGGGAAAAAAGGGGGAAATTTTGTTTAGACCAAAAATTTATATTGAAAAAACTCTTGAAAGATTTTTTAAAGACTAATTGTAAAAACCTTTTAACCCCCCAATGGGGGTAGGGTAAAATTGTCCCGGGGGGTGAAAACCCCCATCCCTTTATTGCCTTTCAGGAAATGATAGGTTTCCCTTAAGCGTCTTGCAGTAATCAGCAGGGCCAGAATTG
The DNA here is from genome assembly GCA_024449915.1 of Sweltsa coloradensis. Classification (NCBI taxonomy): domain Eukaryota; kingdom Metazoa; phylum Arthropoda; class Insecta; order Plecoptera; family Chloroperlidae; genus Sweltsa; species Sweltsa coloradensis. Next base: position 52,649 of record JAMZAV010003594.1, read on the forward strand.
CACCCCACAGTAAAATGTGCCAGCCAATTCAATAATTTCTTGATTGGAAAATTTATTTTTGGGGATGGCTAAAAGGGCCAAGATATTTTTTCAAAAAAAAAAAGGGGTTTGTGTCTTTTATACAAGAAAACAGGGGTTTAAACCTTTAAGGATTTGCCTTTATTTCAGATTGGGGGAAAAATTTTTCTTTGGAAGAAAACTTTTACTTTGGGTTTGTTTTTTGGGACTTGGAGGAGTGTAATCTCTGGGAAAAACAAAAAAAGCAAAAAAAACCCCTTGCTCTCTCAAGCACAGAATCAGAATATATGGCTTTAACCAATGTGCAAAAGAAAACAATTTTTCTTTAAAAATTTTTGTTTAATGAGTTGAATTTTTTCAAATAAAAAAGAATGCCCTTTTAAAATTTTTTATAATGATAATCAGTCTGCACATAAATTGGGGGAAAAACAAATGTATCATAAAAGGTCAAAAAACATAGGGTTTTAAGACATCATTTTTTTTAGGGGGTGCGTTACCCCCAAAAAGATTTTTGATTAAAATATTTGTCAAAAGAAAATATGTTTGCAGGAAAGTACTCACTAAGAGTTTGCAGGTCCAAATCCTGAAAGTGTGTAAAGGGTTTAGGGTTTTGATGAGTAGAAATAAAATAAAATAAATTTTTTTTTCGCTTGCCCAATACATAGTAAAAGTATTTCACAAAATTTCCTCTTTTGAGAGAGAAGTAGAGTGAAGTGGGAAAAATCAAAATTTAAAAAAGGTTAATTAATAATCTATTAAAATTTTCAAAAAAAGGAAAAATAACTGAGCTGGGCCTCAGACTCTGTAAAAAAAATAATTGATTGTGAAAAAGATAAGGGAGGTATTTTATTTTAAAGTTACATTACATTTCCCCTGCAGAGAGATATATTGGGGGGGGGAGTAGAAACTTTTGGGTTTTAAAAAAAGATTTCATGCTGGACTTAAAAGTTGGAAAAGGAGGGACAGGTTCTTGGATTTTTTGGTAGTTGTTATATAGAGTTTAAAACAAGAATTGTGGACCTTTTGGGGAATAGGGTTAGTTTTTATTGGGGAAAATTTAAAATTTTTAGATTTTCTCTTGTAAAAAAAGGGAGGAACAGAGGTGTTTAGAGGGAAAAGATTGGGGGAGGAAAAGAACAAAATGCTGCAAGCTTGAATAAGGGGAGCAGGCCAGAGTAGGTATTCCCAGTTCCTTTAAAAGCTTTACAAAATATGCCTCCCGGAAAAAGCCAGCCCTAATGCGAATTTCTCTCTTTTTGGGGGGGAATATTCTGATTGCATGGGGGGATGCACCCCCGGGAAAAATAGGGGCCCTATGATTGAATGAGTGAACATGAGCAAAGTAAACCATTTTAATTTGTGGGGGGAAAATAGCTGTTTGAGCTTCCTTAAAAAAGAAACAAACCACTTTGAATTTTAGAGGCCACATGGTTAAAAGTGGTAGACCAATCTAAAGTTTTGGGGCATGTAGGGCCTAGCAATTTAGTGGAGTTGGTTTTCTAGGATTTTTCCCTCTAGCCAAAATTAGGGGACTAGATTTTGGGGAAAGTTGGGGGGGGAGTGAAAAGAAATGAAAGGAGTCTTTTCTTAAATGATATGGTTTAAGAGGTTTCTATTTGGGAAAAATACAGAATTTGGGAAACTTGATTGTTTACTAGGGGGGGGCATTGCAGCAATTTAGTTTTTTTGGGCAGGTTAGGGTTGACTCCAGTCATCTGCATAATTTAAATAAGTGTGTCCCATGTAGGAAGTTGAGAGGTCATTAGTTTAAGAGGGTGAAGGGAAGGGGACCTAGGATTTTAGCCCTGGGAAAAACCCCCCGGGGGCAAGGGGTTTTTGGGTTTTGGAAAGATATTTATGGGGGGGAAAAATTTTTTCGTTTAAAAGGATTTTAACAACCTGGGTGCGGGAAAACCCCCCCCCCCCCCCCCTAAGAAAGCCCACCATTGTGTGCCGTTTTCCCCTGATTCCTAAAGGGTTTTTGTTTTTCGAGGGAAAAATACTGTGGCGATGGTGTCAAAGGCTTTGCTTAGATCGTAGGGAAAATTTCCCCCGGCATGCTCCCCCTTTTTCGAGAGCAGAGTAGAGAGGGGGGAAAAAAGCTGAAGAGTGCAGTGGTAGTTGATTTATTTTTTCAAAAAACCGTGTTTGGTGGGGGAAAAACAAGTTGTGGTAGTTGAAAAAGGAGAGTAATCGATCGTGCATGATTAGTTAATATTTAAGAGAATGAAAGAAAGGAGGGGGATTGGCCTATAGTTGTTCATGTCAGATTTCTTTCCTTTTTTGTTTGTAAAAGGGGAAATTTTTTTGCTAGTTTTAGTTTGGAGGGGAAAATAAAAAGAAGAAGGGGAGATTTGTTTATTAAAAAAAAGGGTAGGGGAGTTGAGATCAAATCAACATTTAGTAAAAAAGGGGTTTCCCGGTATCTCATCCATACCACTTGATTTTTTAGATCCTTTAAATTTTCCCTTTCAATTTGAGTTTTCTTCAAAGTGGGGTTTGGGGGGTAAAGAAATAAAGGGTTTTTTCACATTGAGTTTGAGATCCGTAGGACCTGGGTTTTGGGGGGGTTTTTGTGGGGAGAGCCAGTCTGACCTGTAGAGCAGGAAGTAAGAAAAAAATCATTTTAAGAGATTTGGGCCTTTGGGGGGTTGGGGTCAGAAAATGGCTTACCATTGATATTAATTGGGGGAAAATTTTTCTTTGGGGACGGGGAGCTGCAGTCAGTGAATTTTACCAAAGGAACCCCCGTTGCTTTGGGTAGTTGTTCGGGAGGAAATTTTTTGTCATTAGATGGGGGGCTTAGCCCTTTGGGGGATATTTTTTGCATGGGATTTTTTTTGGGTTTTAAAATTGTTCTTTAAGATTTTTGGGTTTTTGCTGAAAGCTTTAAAATTACGATGAAGTGTTTTGTAGTTCCTTGGCTTCCAGGGGGAGCCTTTATGTTATCCAAGGGCAGTTGGGCTTCGAGGTAGGGGTGACTTTTAGAGGGGAAAACTATATTGAATTTGGGGAGGAAAGGGTGATAGGAATGAGGGGAAACAGTTCATCGGGATCGGAAAAGGGGAGCCCCAATGATGGCCATTTTTACGGCGGGGAAGGGAAAAAGGAAAAAGTCTGTGTTCTTTCGGTTTAAGACTCGTTTCCCGAACCCTTTAAATTTTTCATTGATTTGGGGGAAAAAACAAGTGAAAGAGTGAGTAGGTGGGATCAGAAGAGACCTGGGTCAAAGGGGGGGCTCACTGTGAAGTGAGAAGGCGCGTAGGAAGGGGGGGGGGGGGGGAAGGGGGGAAAAATTCTCCCCCCCCCCCCTTTTTACCGTGACCCCCCCACTTAAGAATCTTAGAAATTCAGTCTTTCCGTAAAAAACGCACCCCCAAACAAAATTTTGAATAAAAGGGGTTTTCAATTTTTAATTTCCCGCTGTGATTCTTTTTTTTTGTTTAAAAAAAGTAAAAAAACATTAAATAGGCCTAGGGTTTAAAACGTCGGGATGTTTTGACACGGATTGCAGGTTCCGGGGGGGGAAAAATTTTTGGGGAGGGGGGGGTGGGGGGGCTTTTGGGTTTTAAAACTAAAGTTGATTGGCAAATTGTGGTTTTGCGTATCTTTGTCGTCAAGAACGTTTTTTTTTCGACGAGTTGCATTTTTTTAAAAAACTACCAGTTTTCACGGGTTATTTCTTAAGAATAAAATAAAAAATTTTGTATCAGAATTGTAAAAATTTCCCATATTTTTAACAAACGATAAAAAACAACATTACCTGCTTTTTTTAAAGGGCCCCCGCAGCAAATTCATCACACAGTTCTTTGGGTGCCCGCAATCCTTTTTTTCGCGCAAGCCTCCCCCTATCACTCGAAAAGATAGTGCTGTGAAAAAAAAAAAAAAGTATCAAGAAATTTTAAATATAAAAATTGTTTTTATTTTTTAATTCATTAAAAAAATGTCAAATTTTTTGACGGTATAACCCTACCTCTCGTTCGTTTTGAATCCGTGGACTAAAATAAACTCTTTTTCCTCCTCCCCCTGTCCCAAAATTTAATCACTGATGGTAAGGTATTCAAAGGCTGGCAAACGTCTTTTTTTTTGCTTTTTTGCTGGGTGCAGGAACAACTTTATCGGTACATCTATTAAAAAACGAATAAAAAAAAACCTCGGTAAATATTTTTTTTAATGCCAAGTAAAATTTGTAAATTAAATTTCCCCCTTTGGCTAAATTTATAATTTTTGCTCATAAAATAAATACAAAATAAAAAAAAAAAAAAATTAATATGCCATTTTATATTAAAAAAATTTGAAAAAGTTAAAGATTTTTTCTTTTTAAATAACTAAAAACTAAAAAAAATTTCGTTTTTTAGAGCAACCCTTTCAGTCATATAAAATGATTTTCTGGGGGGCTTTAAACCAAAGCGACAAAGCCAACCCTGTAACCCCCCGCTTTCAACGGGTGAAAGAAACCAACCAAAGATCGAGTTTTTGATAGGAATTTTGCAACAAGGTATGGACAGGCAAACAACGCGGATCAACGCCGAATCCAAGGCCGATTCAGAAAATTTTAATTTTTTATGTCCCCCGTTTTTTTAAAACGTCTCTAAAGTCAACCCTTTTCTAATTTTTAAGACAAAACAGAGGAACTTATCCCAAAACTGTGTGTAAAAGTTGTCGTCTATTTTGTTATGATTTGCACTTTTGGGGTGTTAGTACTCTGTTGCAATATATTTTAATAAAAAAAAAAAAAAAATAAAAATCAGAAGTTAATAATTTCTGCCTAGGCGGGAATCAAAACCCCGGACCTTTTTCAATGGAAGCAGAGACGCTTTTCACAAAAACCAACGGCTCACACAAAATCAACGAGCGCACCAAAAAAATTGGCAAAATGTTCTGATCTAAACTGTAGTAACGACAGAAGACGAGGCACGGCGTGACAGGATGAGTTTTGACCTATTTAAACGTCATCAAAACTAACCTTTCACTGTGAAAATTCATGTTTTTTATAGCCCCAGCCGGCCATTTCCACATTTCAAATATCAACTAACGGCCCTGCCCCACACTAATTTAAAAAGTATAACAAAAACCTGAAGGTGCTGTCTTGTGACCTTCAACCTTCCGACCCATGTGTGCATGGAATTTTCCCTTGATTTGAGGGTTTCAATCATACCAAGGGGAATCACGCAGCACAGCGCGGTTTAAATCCCCACATACAAAACAATATCATCCCAAACGGGCGTTCAATTACGCGCGGATTGATTTAGAAGCTTTTATTGCCGATTGCTCTGTTAAAAAAAGTGTTTAACTTGTCTCCTCACCTGAATCATTTGTTTTTTGAGCCAGTTTTAAAAAAAAGGGAAAGGCTTTTCCTTGTTCAGGTGCCCTTTCCCTTCCACGCAGTGTAAATCCAACTAAAACCCGCCACAAACAAGTCTTCGTTAAAAACACCCCCCCAAAAGCTCCCCAGTAACGGACTGCCAACCTTCACAACTCCGACGCTACCTTTCCCTATTAAATGTTTTTTTACTCATTTCCCAAAAACCAAAAAAAATCACAGGGGGGAAATTCAAAATTTGAAAATTCGTATTCAGAATTTGTTTCTGCGTTTTACGGCAAAAATTTCAAATTTGAAGTGGGGGGGTGGTAAAAAAGTGGGGGGGGGGTTTTTTTTTTCCCCCCCCCCCCCCCCCCCCCCTTCCTACGGCCTGTATTGACGTTTAGAGGAAAAAATTGCGATGTCGCGAATTTTTGAGAGCCCTTCCTTAAATGATCCCAATAACATACTAAAACCCCCCCTACAATCGGACGGAGCTTCGGCGATTTGAAAAATGGGGCCAAAATTTTTGGGTTATAAATTTTATTCCATTTTGGTTTGGAGATAGAAAAAATTTTTTCAGTAGCAAAAAATCCCCATTCTTTCCCTACAAAAAAGTGTTTCATAGTTTTGGTAGGGGAAAAGGGTTTACGTACAAAACGGGTTTATATTTGCCTTTGGGGTTTACCAGTAATTTCCCAAATTTTCACGCCCAGCATCAAACAATCCCCCGGTAAACCGTAAAAAATCGATTGAATAAAAAAGGATTTTTGTAGGGGGTTTCAAAAAGTTTCCCAAGTTTTTAAAAAAGTCAGGTCTGGAAATCGGATTTGTTTCCCCCGGAATTTTGGGTTTTTTTCCTTTGTTGGCATTTCCTAAAAAAACCCAAATTTTTGAGCATTTTAAGCATAAATAGCTTTGGGGGAAAAATTCTTTTAGCACATTGAAATGATTTTAAAATGATCCAATTACAACCAAAGTTTAACCCCTTTGGCTGAAAATTTCCAAATTCACAATATGAAACGTTTTCGGGGGCTATTTTTACACCTTTTTGTTACATAATTCACATGATGTTAGGATATTGGGAATTTAGCAGCCATATTGGATTTAAACTTTGGTGTAATGGGACCCTTATTTAAGTATTTTAGGGCATAGAAAAAATTTTTTTCCCCCCAAAGCTATTTAGTGTTTAATATGGACGTCAAAAATAGGGCTTTTTTGAGGAAATCCCAACAATGGAAAAAACCCAAAATTCCCCGGGAAAATGCAAAACCCCCCGATTTGCGCCGTTTTTTTTTTTTTTAAAATACTAATGGAAGTTTTGAACGCCGTAAAAGCCTTTTGTATTTCAATCGTTTTCTTTACGGATTTAGGGGCATTGTTGATGCTGGGCGAGAAAATTAGAAAATTTGCTGGACCCCCAATGGAAATAAAAACCCCGATTTTGTGACGAACCTTTGCCCCTACAAAAACAATAGAAGACACCTTTTTTTAGGGAATTGAAAGGGGATTTTTTGCCATTGAAACATTTTGTTTTCTCCAACCCCTAGGAGAATTCGATAAATAACACTTTTTGGCCACCATTTTCCAAAATGGCAGCCGAAGCTCCAGTCCCATTGTAGGGATTTTTAGTTGTTCTTAGACTTTTAGGGGAAGGGCTCTGCAAAAATTACGACATCGCAATTTTTTTTCCCTTTAAAAATTCTTATTGACAGGATAAAAATACGGGTAAAGATTGTAAGGTTAATCAATCCTCGCGGAATTTTGGGGAACCGAGCGTGAAAATTCGTTAACCTTGGTCACGCATGTTTATGCTTTACAAAAAAGATTCGATAAAAAAATTTTTTGTTCAAATAAAAAACAAAAAGCCAAATATGCTATCGAACATAATTAAAAAATTGAAAAATGATTTAAATTTTGGGTCAAAAAAAACTGAGCAAATGCGTCTCAAGTTATTTTGTTTGATAGCTCATTCATGGGATTTGAGTCAATGGAAAATAATAGTTTTTCTACTACGAGGTCCTACTTTGTACACTCCACATACCTCCCTTGGGGCCCTTACACACACATCATTCTATACGCGTTTCCAAGCAAAGAAGATGGCAGACTAAAACCAAAAGTCGGACCGTCGGGGTAGAGGGGTTGTTTCGGCGGGCGCTTAATTCAGTTAGGTTTTTAAATTTTTTTTTTACATTTTGTCATTTGCGAAAACATTGTTTTTTTGTCATTTTCGTCCGCGTATTTTATTAGTAAAATTTGTAAGTTTTTTGGGGAACGGCTTTATTTTTTAAAAGGGAAAATTTAAACATTTTAAATTACAAAAATAATGATATTATTTGTGAAATTAGCTCGAAAAGAACAAACCCCCCTGTTAAAATATTAAATCAGAAAAAAGTGTATCAAATAAGTTGAATTATGAAGATCGAGATATTTTGCCAAAAAATGTGCCCACCAATACTAATCATTTCAATAATTTAGGCCACTTGATATCTAAAAAAACAAAAGAGCTTCTATAGCAAATTATAGCCCTACACTTTTTTTGAAAGTTTTCTAAAGCGTTTTAAATGTAAAAGCAATCGGAGTAGGCGTGTTTATAATATATGTTTACTATACACTTAGAACTTCGTTTTTTTTAAAAAAATATTTTTAAAAATAGGGCCTTTTGAATAGCTGATCTGCAGACAGCTTTAAAATCTTGTAGGTCATATCATTAAATTTTCTATTGTATAAATAAAACGTATTTATAGTAAAATTTATGAAAAAATGAACAATGCGATAAACGGTATATGAGGCCACATAATTATTTCGGTTTGAAAAGGGGTTGGGACTTTTGGGATAAGCCCTAATAAAATTATTTTTATTATTTTTTATTGTTTTGTATTTTTATTTTGACTTTTTTTTTAAATTACATAAAAAACTAAAAAAGAACTCAATTAAAAAATGCCATGAAAGCGAGCGTTTTGTTGTGTGTTTTACATAGTTTTGAACATTTTTTGACCGGGTTTTAATTTTGATTTAGTAAATTTTTCGTACCCCGTTAGCCTATATTTTTTAATAGCCCCTATATACCAATGATTTATTAGATATTTCAGAGAGAATTAATATGGATAAAAAAAGCCCTCCTCGGTGTCTCTGGGCATGGGGGGGTTTGTATGTAAAAATTCTTTGGCATGGCCGGATCGATTTTAAAGGCGATTTTTTTTTTTGGGTGCCCCCCCCTTTTTTTTTTTCTTAAAAAAATTTTTTTCCCTACCGGGTTTTTCAAATTTTTGGAAAAAAAAGGAAAAAAATTGTTTTTATAAAAACGCGTTTACATGTGGACATTGATTTTTTCCCCCCCAACAACCCCTTTGCTTGGAAACGGTATGGAATGTTTTATTGCCCAAATGTGAAAAACGGGAAGATTTTTTTCTTCAAACCATAAGGGGCTTTGGCAACAAAGAAAAATTATAACAGGCTAGTTTTTTTTCAACACGGTGCGGGGGCCCTTTTTTGTTGAACTATTTGAAGGTGAACCATTAGCCGGATGTAAAAATATTTCCTTCTGTTTTAAGAAATTCCATTTAAACCCCCAATTATTGACCATATTTTTTTTGGAAAAAAAAAAAAATAAAAATTACAAATAGAATATAAATGTGGGTGTTTGTCTGATTTTTATAAAATTTAAATAACAAACCCCTAAAAAAATTTTAAGGATTTTTATTTTTTGAAAGAAAATATCAATTTTATGATTTGGGGAAGGGCCACATCATTTACCTCCTTTGAAACTATACTTTTTTTTCAAATCCAGTTTGTTGAGCCCGTGTTTCAATAAATGGGGGGAAATTTCAAGATACTCGAAAATTGTTTGCCGAGGCTTCGAAGTTCGGCTGTTTCTATTGTCGCGTAGAAGGGTTGGAGTATGGAGGGGGGCTAACGCCGAAGGGGAAACATTTTTTCGTCCAGCCTCCTTTCGACGGAGTATGACGTCATCAATCCTTCACCAGGAACAGCACTATCAGAAATTTTTTTGTATAGTTCGCGTATAATTCGTTAATTTTAAAGATAACATTTAAAAATTTAAATACTAGTTATTAAGGACTTTAATTGCTGGTGCAATTTCTAGTTAGAATTTGTATTGTTTACGCCAATTTTTTATTTCCTATCAATTTCCATCCTTTCCCCCGGTGTATTATTCTGTATCAGGGCCCCCCAAATTGGTTTTTGTCAGCACCAGCCCCCTGAAACTGCCATGAGAATTAAAGGGGGAGAAGTTTAGTGACCCACCGAGGCCTGACGTAGTTCGACATAGTTGTATGCCCATGCGGGGGGGAGCGCTGGTGGCACTCGGCACATCTCGGGAAATTCGCTTTGGATCTCGCGAATTTGAAAAAAATGGGTTTGTTTTGCCTTCGGTGAGGGTTTCCTGTTTAAAACAACTCTAAAAGATAAAATAATTTCCCCCCACTGCCCCACATATACGCATCAAGTAAGTACTTTTAAAAAAAAGGGCTAGTATAACATAGATCGTTTTCCCAAAAACCCCTAGGGGGGTTTTTATTTTTTGTTAAAATTGCAACAAAGCTTGGGGTTTCCCCCCCTGGGTCACGTCACTGTATGTTTTTGAGTTTGTATTTTCGGGGTTTTTCACTTGACTCAGCTGGGGCCTACCCCTAGGCTTAGGCCTACTAGGGTAGGCCTAATTTTGCGTATACCTACTTAAAATAAAAATAAAGGTTCAAATTTACGTAGTGCCGGCGTGGGGCCCACCTACAAAACCAAGAACCCAAAATTTTAGCACCATTAAATAACCAGGAAAAGGATACCCAAAGGTAGGCCCAGCATACTAGGGTAGGTAGAGCCTACAAACTTGGGGTTTGGGGATTTTGGTAGGAGTATTTTTAAAAAAAACCTGTTGAGAGGCCTTTAAAAAATTCCTGTTTGTATCAGATTTATTGTGTAGGCCTACCCCTACGCCCCAGCCGGGACTCTTTCGGTTGGTAGGGAGGCCAAAGTACCCCAAAAAACCTTTAACGTCGCTATTTTAAATAAAGTACCTACAAAAACCTTTGAAAAAAAAATGATGATAAAATGGCCAAAGGTGGCCTACCAACCCAAAGGTGCCGCCTAGCTAGCCTAGGGCCCACCCAGGCCTACCTTATGTGTTTTAGGTGCTACAATCGTTTAATTCTAGTCTAGCTCATTTGACTAGGGCCCCAGCACGAGGCCAGCTAGTAGATGCTCGGCTGTTTCTAACGTTTTGGAATGTCATAAATCCCACTTGTAAACATCAGGACGATCGTCTAGCCTCTAAAACTACTGGGCTGGGCTAGGCCTATCATTCAGAAAATCATTTATGCCCCTAGGCCCTATAGCCCTATACCCAATGATTAAAATTTTTTTTTGGTAACGCCTACATTTTGTTGCAGTTTTTGTATTGTTTTCCTTTCTCTCTCTGTGTGTGTAGGCCTTATATTTCGTGAATGTCTTTCAATAATCATTCTAAATTTTCCTAATTCATTTTGTTTTTTATGAAATGGGGCCCTTGCAATGAGTGGGGCTAAATTTTTCAGGAGCAATTATCTGATTGGTGTAGTCTTGCTTTGTTCGTTAGGCCAACAAATGATTTTTTTTTTAAAATTTGAGGTTTGTGCCCAAGACAGTAAGCAAGGGCAAGTGAATTTAGGTCCCAATTATTTTTTTTAGAATCCAAAATTTTAAATTTTCCCAATAGTGTTGTAGGCAGTAAGATAAGATAAGAAAGAATAAGTTTTTTTTTTCATATAAAACAATTTTTTTACAAAAATTTAAACTAATCTCAAGGAGATTTGGGGAAAGATGTACCGAAACCATCCAAACACGTTGAATTGTATCCTAGGTAATTTAAAGTTTTAGTAAGGGGACAAGAGGTAAGTCAGATTAGCACTCATGTGACAAGCAATAGTTGGAATGATCTTCTTATTTTATTAACTACAATTTTTAAGTTTGGGATACTATAGTTGGTACGACAATATTTATTGTATTGTGTTGGCAACACGTATACTTGCGGGGTCCCTTCGTTGTGAATAAAAATGGTTGAGCAAAAAGTAGTTTCTTTTTTCTTTTAAAACAAGCGCAAAAAGAATAAACCAATAGGTTTTTGGGGACCAGGAGTGTTTTTTAAAATGAAGTAAAAAAACATTGAAGGTGGCCCAGCCTGTTTTTTAAAGGCCTAGGGCCTAGGACCCAGTTTTGACCGCGGGGAGTCAGAATTTTTTTCTTTATTATTCAGTGGGGGTCTGTGAGTGATATAGGCCTACATCACGATGGCAGACAAATTCCTGCTTTGGAAAAACTGAATGGTAGTTCGAATTTTTCTACTTGGAAATTTTCAAGGAAATGTACCTAGTCCCAAAAAGTTGTGACTGCTGTCAAGCCTAAAGAAAAAATGATGGGACTTTTAAGCTGTAGACGAGGATACAGATGAAAGGGCAAGAACCAAGATTAACCTTAGCCTACATCCATCTTGCTAGTAGGCTCCATGTAAGAAGTTGTACAACAGCAAAGACTACGTGGGGAGAGCCTTGTGAAAGCTTTCGAGGATACGGGTTATGAGAAGGGTAGGACTATTAAGAGGTTTATTCACATGAAGCAATCATTTCAGTCAATGGAGGAATATGTAAACAAGGTTATGTCTCTCAGTTTGCAGATTGAACAGACATATGTTATCCTATGGATGACGAATTCCTTGCTGTGAATTTCTGTTGATTGGTTTGCCGAGTATTATGACCCCTAGTTATGACTTTGGATGTTAGTTCTGAAAAACTTACAAGTGATCGAGTAAAAACACAATTGGCTTCATGAGAATCCAGAAGAGTTAGTTATGGAAGGGACAACGGCTTTGACATTCAAGGGTGGTGCAACTATAAAAAAGAGAAACCTGGACAGAAGAATTTCTGTTCGTATGTTTTAGATGTCACGAGAGGGGCACAATCATCCGGAATGTTTCCAAGAAACTTGACAAGAATCTACGAGGCTCTGGAACAAGGTTGGTGGATCTCAAGATAAGAAGCAGAAGGAGCTCCAGAAAGAAAGGTCTACTGCATGAATATGTTCTCAGCACTATCAGTAAAGTAGAATCACGAGCATGGCTTCTTGTTCGGGAGCGGCAGCTTACGATGACGCCTACGCAGGATTGATGCAGAATCTTCAGTTTGTTCTCGCGCAGAAGTTACCGTGGCAAAACGGTGGGTACTAACTCAAAAGTGGTGATACGGTGAAGTTGATAATAAACTGGCAAATTGTCGGAACACAAAAAAATTAACTAAAGTTTGGCATGTTCCGAACCTGTCTGCGAGTTTTAGTTTTCTGTAGCATGTGACCTCATAATGGGTTGATTGGGTATTTGGATCTGATGGTGCTCATATGTACCGTGAAACGGATTTTCTGGTGAAAGAGATGTATTGGGCCACTTGCCACACAAAGACAAGGGCTTGTATCACCTGAAAGAGTCAGATGTGGTTCCTAAGGAGTCTGGTTCATTCGGTGATTCCGAGTCCCTAAGGTAGAACAGGAACAACATATGCCTACAGTTAGTCATCAGGCTCATTTCACAATGAACACACGAAACTATGGCATAGGAGACTGGGACAATCTCAACAAAGTTAGCAATGGATCTACTGAAAGAAGGTATGGCTGAAGGTGTTTAATTTTACTGGAAGTAATGACACTAAACCTTGTGAAGCATTTGTGATGGGCAAACAGCCTATGATTCCATAAAGACAAGGGACAAGAGAGCGACAAAATTCTAGAATTGTCCACTCTGATTTAATTGGGGCCAAGTGTGCTCACTGTCTGGTCAAAGTACTTTTGACTCTAATGACGACTACAGTAGAAAGACGTTTGGTTTTATTTTTCTTGCTATGGGCGAGAGGATGTTTAATCAGTATTTAAACAATGGAAATCCTTGGTAGAGAATCAAACGGTGAGAATTGAGTCCTCTGCAAGTGACAATGGCACCGAGTTCCATCAACCAAGATATGCATCAGTTTTGCTTGCTTGTCAGTGGAAATCGTGCACCAAACCCGCCTTCCAAGTCACTGACCAAAATGGAGTGGCGGAACGAGCGGGAGAGGGGGGGGGGACCGCACTATAGTGGAGAAAGCTCGAGGCTCTCTCAGTGATGCTGGACTGATAGTGTTACTGGGCAAGAAGCGGTGAGTGTTATTGCTATCTTAAAGAATCGGTCACCAACCAGAGCAGTAGAGGGTAAACTACCAGAAAGAGGTATGGTGGGAGATAAAGTGGACCTTAGACACCTGCGATATTTGGCTGTGCTGCCTACATGCACATTCCTAAGGGCCTGAGGACAAAATAAGGTCCGAAAAGCAGATGAAATGATCATGGTAGGGTCCTGCACCGAATCTAAGGGCTAATCTTCTTATAGACCCAAGAATCCCCAGAGAATTGAAAGCACGTGACGTAAAATTTTTCATGAAGATATTTTTCCTCTAAAGACATCATTTCGAGGATGTTGCACTACTGATAAACCTTGACATCAAGTGTGGGAACTTAACGAATTGTTTTGTCGGAAACAAAGTGAAATGACTCTACGATCAGTATGGCCAGCCGAGCTACAAGAACGAGATTCAGAAATGATATTTCTATGGAGAGAGATTCCAGTAGCAGCCAGCTGCTATTGAGCAGAAAGAAGATATCCATCAGAAATAAGCGTCCCAAGGAATTTCCAGAATTCATACTCTAACCAGCGCACACGCAGAGGGCGAGCCGAAACTGTACGAGAGGCCTTTGGCTGCAGATGTCGAGAAGAAGTGGAACATGCATGGAGGAACGAATAGATTCTTTTAGTGAGAAATAAAACAGGGAACTTGTAGATTTACCTGATATCCAGAAGCCAGTTGATTGTAAATGATTTTTAAGATTAAAGGACTCTAGTGGTATTTCAACATACAAGGCCCGCCTAGTCTCAAGGGGTTTTCTCAAGGTATGGCATAAATTACAGTGATACTTTCTCTCCTTTTGTTTTAGGTACGGCTCATCAAGAATTTACTTGTCTGTTGTCAGTTGAACTAAATCTATTAATAGGTCCACCTTGATTATAACAACAGCCTTTTTAAATAGTTGGATTTGCAAGAGTTTGTTTTACATGACAGCCGGAAGGACTGGAATCGGTGAAAGGTAAATTGTGTCTTTTTGAAGAAAGCTTTGTATGGTCTTAAGCAAGAGAGTAGAGCTTTGGTATGACAAAATTAATTAGTACTGCTTGAAATTTGGTTTAAAAAGATCTAATTTTGAACCATGTATATATTTTAAGTTCGAAAATGGGTGTATTTCAAATCGCCTTGTACGTAGATTGATTTTTTTTTTCTTTAGCAATGATGAAAAATACAAATCGGAAGTAACAATGAACTCATGATAAAGTTCAAAATGAAAGATCTTGGAGAGGCAAAATGTGTGCTGGGTATGTGAGGATCATAAGGCAAATGGGGAATTTAATGGTTTAGAACCCAAAATGCTATTTGAAAAACTCTTGCGAAAGATTTTAATGACTAATTGTAAACCTTTGAACCTCCAATGGAGGTAGGGTTGAAAATTGTCCCAGGGCTGAATACCCAGATCCTTCCATTGCCTTATCAGGAACTGATAAAGGTTCATTAATGCGTCTTGCAGTATCAGCAGACCAGATATTTGCACCACAGGAAGTGTGCTCAGCCAATTCAATAATTGCTATGATGAAATCTCATTGGGTATGTGCTAAACGGTCCCTAAGATATTTTACAAAAAAACAAAGGATTTGTGTCTTGTATACAAAAAACAGGTTGTTAAAACTTGAAGGATTTGCTGATAGCAGATTGGGGAAATTGGTTCTTTGGAATAGAAGAATCTTTTACTGGTTTGTTTTTTGTACTTGGCGATGTGTAATCTCTTGGAAGCAGAAGCAAAAAAACCATTGCTCTCTCAGCACAGAATCAGATATATGGCTTTTAACTCATTTTGCAACAAGAAGCAATTTTCTTAAAAATTTTGTTGAATGAGTTGAATTTTGCAAATAACCAGAATGCTATAACTTCGTATAATGATAATCAGTCTGCACATAAACTGGGGGAAATCAAATGTTCATAACAGGTCAAAACATTTTGATATAAGACATCATTTTATTAGGGAGTGCGTTCCCAAATAAGATTATTGATCTAAAATATTTGTCAACAGAAAATATGTTTGCAGATGTACTCACTAAGAGTTTGCAGGGCCCAAATCATGTAAAGTGTGTAAAGGGTTTAGGTATGATGAGTAGAGTAAAGTAAAGAAATTTTTTTTATTCGCTTGCCCAATACATAGTAAAAGTATACACACATTATCCTCTTATGAGAGAGATAGTAGGTGAAGTAATAATTCTTAATATTAAAAAAGGGGTTAATTAATATAATATTAATTTACAAAAAATGAAATATAACTGAGCTGGGCCTCAGACTCTGTAAAAAAAATTGATTGTGAATAGATAGGTAGGTATTTCTATTTAAATGTTACATTACATTCATGCAGAGAGATATTCATTGAGTGAGTAGAAACTTTTGGTTTTTAAAAATAAATTTACATGCTGGACTTAAAAGTTGAAATGGAGGGACAGGTTCTTGTATTGTTGGTTTAGCTTGTTATATAGAGTTAAAGCAAGATATTGTGGACCTTTTGAGAATAGGGTTAGTTTTGTTTGGGGAATATAAATTTTGGGTAGATTTGCTCTTGTAAAATGGGAGTGAACAGAGGTGTTTAGAGGGAAAAGATTAGGGTAGGAACAAACAAATATCGCTGCAGCTTGAATAAGAGACCCGGCCAGAGTGGGTATTCCTAGTTCCTTAAAAAGCTCTCTACAAGTATGCCTCCTGAAACGCCAGCCATAATGCGAATTGCTCTCTTTTGGAGGGTGAATATTCTGATTGCATGGGGGGATGCACCCAGAAAAGTGGGCCATATGATATGAATGAGTGAACATGAGCAAAGTAAACCATTTTAAGTATGTGGGATGAACTAGCTGTTTGAGCTTCCTTAAAATGAAACAACCACTTTGAATTTTAGGGGCCACATGGTTAATGTGGATAGACCAATCTAAATTTTCGGACATTATGATCCTAGCAATTTAGTGGAGTTGGTTTCTACTGATGCTTTTTCCATCTAGCCAGATTAGGGACTAGATTTGGGGATGTTGAGGGGGGAGTGAAAAGAAATGTAGGTAGTCTTTGCTAGTGATATGGTTAAGAGGTGCTATGGCAATATACAGACATTTGGGAAGCTTGATTGTTTACCTAGTGGGGCTTTGCAGCAATTGAGTTTTTTTGGACAGGTTAGGAGTTGACTCCAGTCATCTGCATACTGAGTAAGTGTGTCCTCATGTAGGAAGTTGAGCAGGTCATTAGTGAAGAGTGTGAAGGCAAGGGACCTAGTTTGAGCCCTGTGGAACCCGGCGACAAGTTTTTTGGGGTTCGGAAAGATATTTATGGTGGAAAGTTTTTTCGTAAACTGGATTTCAAACAACCTGGGTGCGACCAGTCAAATAAAAAGCCCACCACTTGTTTTGCCGTTCCTCTGATTCCTAAGGTTGACAGTTTGTCGAGAAGAAAACTGTGGTCGATGGTGTCAAGGCTTTGCTTAGATCGTAGAACATTCCCACGGCATGCTCCCCTTTATCAGAGCAGAGTAAGAGGGGAAAGAAAGCTGAAGAGTGCAGTGGTAGTTTTATTTATTTTTAAAAAGCCCTGTTGGCTGGGAGAAAGCAAATTGTGGTAGTTGAAAAAGGGGAGTAATCGATCGTGCATGATTAGTTCATATATTTAAAAGAATGATGAAAGGAGGGAGATTGGCCTATAGTTGTTCATGTCAGATTTCTTTCCTTTTGTTTGGTAAATGGGAATTACTTTTGCTAGTTTTTAGTTTGGAGGGGAAAAATCCAGAAGAGAGAGATTTGTTTATTAAAAAGGCTAGGGGAGTTGAGATCAAATGCATACATTTAGTAAAAAGGGATCCTGGTATCTCATCCATACCACTTGAATGTTTAGATCCTAATTTCCTTGCAATTTTAGTTACTTCAAAGTGTGTAGTAGGGTAAAGAATATTGTTTGTTCACATTTAGTTTTGAGATCATTTGGACCTGGGGTACTGGGGGGGTTTATGATGGGTAGAGCCAGTCTGACCTGTAGAGCAGGAATGTAAGAAAAAGTCATTGAAGAGATTGCCTAGGGAGGTGGGATCAGAGATGCTCTACCCTTGATATTAATGGGAATATTTGCTTTGGGACGGGAGCTGCAGTCAGTGATTTGACCAAGGACCACGTTTCTTTGGGGATGTTGTTCGAGGAGGAAATTTTCTGTCATTATGATGGAGCTTAGCTTGGCGGATATTCTTTGCATGGGATTTTTTTAGGTTTAAATATTGTTCTTTAAGATTTTGGTTTTTAGCTGAAAGCTTTAAGTTACGATGAAGTGTTTTGTAGTTCCTTGGCTTCCAGCGGAGCTCTGATGTTATCCAAAGGGGTAGTTTGGGCTCTCGAGGTAGAGTGGGCTTTTTCAGAGGGAAAGCTATATTGAAGTGGTGTAGGAAAGGGTGATAGGAATGAGGAGAACAGTTCATCGGCATCGACAGGGGAGCCTAATGATGGCCATTCTTCACGGCTTTAGAAGGGAAAGGAAATAGTCTTGTTTCTTGCCCGGGTTTAAGACTCGTTTCAGAACCCTTTAAATTTTTCATTTATTTGGTGGAAAAGCAAGTGAAAGAGTAGTAGGTGGTGATCAGAGAGACCCGGGTCAAAGGAGCTCACTGTGAAGTGAGACAGGTGCGTAGGAAGGGGGGGGGGGGGGGGATGGGGGGAATTTTCCCCCCCCCCCCCACTTTTTACCCCGGGGACCCCCCCACTTCAGAATCTTTGAAATTCAGTCTTGCCGTAAATACGCACGGAAAAAATTCTGAATAACGAAAATTTTCATTTTGAATTTCCCGCTGTGATTCTTTTGTTTTTGTAAATGAGTAAAAAGTACATTATAATAGGCATAGGTAGCGTCGGGATGTTGTGACACGGTATTGCAGTCCGTATACTGGGGAGCTGGGGTGGGGTGTGTTTAACGAAGACTTGTTTGTGGCTGGTTAGTTGTGACTTGACACTGACAGTGGAAGGAAGGAGCACCTGAACAATGAAGAAAAGACCTTCAGCTCTTTTGAACTGGCTCAAAAGAACAAATGATTCAGGTGAGGAGACAAGTTAAACACTTATTTTATACAGAGCAATCGGCATTATAATGTCATTCTAATCAATCCTGCGCGTACATTGACGCCCGTGGTATGATATTGTTAGTATGTGGTGAGTCAAACCGCGCTGTGCTGCGTGATTCATTGTGTATGACCCTGAAACCCTCAAATCAGAGGAAGATGCCATGCACACATGGGTCGCGAAGGTTTGAAGGTCACAAGACAGCACACTTCAGGTTATTTGTTATACTTATTAATTAGTGTAGGGGCAGGGCCAGTTAGTTGAATATTGTGAAATGTGGAAATGTGCGCGGCTACTGGCTACTATAATAAACATGAATATGTGCACAGTGCAAGGTTAGATTTGATGCACGATCTATAGGTCAAAACTCGATCCTGTCACGCCGTGCCTACGTCTTCTGTCGTTACTACAGCTTAGATCAGAACATTTTGCCATTTTTTTTTGTGCAGCTCGTTGATCTTGTGTGTAGCTCGTTGGTCTTGTGAAAAGCGTCTCTGCTTCCATTGCAAAAGGTCCAGGGTTCGATTCCCGCTCTAGGCAGTACTTTTTAAACTTCTGATTTTTATTTTTTTATTTTTTATTTATTAAAATGCATATTGCAACAGAGTACTAACACTCCACAAGTGCAAATCATAACATAATAGACAGACAACATATTTACACACAGATTTGGACTAAGTCCATCTGTTCTTGTCTTAAAAATTAGTAAACGGTGACTTTAGAGACGTCTTAGCAACGAGGGACATAATAAATTCAAAATATTCTGAATCGGCCTTGTTGATTCTGGCGTTGATCCGCGATTGTTTGCACTGTCCATACCATTGCTTGCTATAATTCCTATTACAAATCTCGATCTTTGGTTGGTTATCGTTCACTCGTTGAAATGCGTCGGGGTCTACAGGGTTGGCTTTGTCGCTTTGGTTTAAAGTCCCCCACTGAAAATCAGTTATATGACTGAAGGATTGACTCTAAATACGAATTTATTTAGTTATTTAGTTATTTAAGAAAGAAAGAATCTTAACTTTTTCATAAATCTTATTTAATATAATATGGCATATTAATTTTTATTTTATTTGTATTTATTTGTATGAGCAAATATTATTAACATTTAGCACACTGGGCAAATGTTAATTTACGAATTTTCACTTGGCATTATAATATAATATTATATCCGAGGTTATTTTTATTCGTTTTTGTAATAGATGTACCGAATGACGTTGTTCCTGCACCACAGCAAGAAAGCAAACAAACAAGCAGCAGTTTGCCAGCACTTCAGAATACCTCTACCATCAGTGATATAATTGATGGAGACAGTGGGGAGGAGGAAAATGAGTTTATTTCATGTCCACGGAATTCAAAACGAACGAGAGGTAGGCTTATACCATGTCAATATTAGTACATTTCTTTAATGAATTAAATAAATAAAAACAATTTCATATTTAATTATCTTTGATACTTTTTTTTTTTTACACAGCACTATCATTTTCGAGTGATAGCGAGGAGGCTTGCGCGAAACAAAATGAGATTTGCGAGGCACCGAAAGAACTGTGTGATGAATTTGCTGCGGGTCCTTCAAAGAGAGCAGGTAGATGTCTGTTTTATATACGTTTGTTAATAATATGGTAATTTTACAATTCTGATACAAATATTTATTTTATTCTTACAGAAATACCAGTGAAGACTGGTAGTTTTGATAGAAAATGTTCAACTCGATCGAAAAAAGAAACTGTTCTTGACGACAAAGATACAGCAGAAACCACAACTTTGCCAATCAACATCTTAGTTACTAACCAGCCTAACCAGCCTCACAAAATTCCACCTCAAGTTCTCTCTAATGGAAGAAAGTACCATTTTCAAAATAAATGGTATGATATGTACCCTTGGATACATTATTCTGAGCGGAGAGAAGGGGTTTTCTGCCATACATGTCTCAAAGCTCAAGAAATGAAACTTCTGTCAAATAGCGACAATTTACTGTATCAAGCAGACAATTCTACTTTCTTATGCAATGGGTTCAAGAATTGGAAGAAGCATGAAAAATTTCAAATGCACGAAAAAAGCAATTTACATAGAACAGCTGTTTTGAAACTATCCTCATTTAAGCAACCCTCAATTGCTTCTAAAATATCTGAACTTGATAAAAAAGAGCAACTGGACGCAAGAGTCTCTCTTAAGTGCATATTCACTTCATTAGCGTATTTATCCCGTCAGGGCATTCCAATAAGATCCCATGATGACCTTAACGGTAATTTCAGGCAGTTAATTTCTCTTCGCTCTGAAGATGTGCCCGAGCTTAAATCTTTCATCAAGCGAAAAAAAAACTTCTTATCCCCTCAAATTCAAAATGAAATTCTCGAGCAATTGGCCCGGGAAATTGTTCGAGGTCAAGTTTCAAGTGTCAAGGCAGCAGGGGAATTTAGTTTAATCGTTGATGAAACGACTGATGTACAAGGTATGGAGCAAGTCGCTATTTGCTTACGTTTTGTAGATGCAGACCTTAACCCGGATGAGATATTTACTGGACTTTACCAGGTAGCTTCTACAACTGGAGATCATTTATCAAGAACAATAATGGATGCACTGTTACGGTTTGATCTACCCTTGGAAAATTTAAGAGGCCAATGCTACGATGGAGCAAGTAATATGAAAGGAAAACTTAATGGTGTACAAGCGATTATAGCGGACAAACAACCGTTAGCGATATACGTGCATTGTAGCAATCATAGCCTTAATCTGGCGCTTCAAGATACTGCAAAACAAGTTGGGATGGTTGGAAACACATTGTCTTGGTTGAATGGTGTAGGTGTTATGATTCGCGAATCTGCTAAGCGTAAGGCTGAATTTGAAGCAATTTGCGTAGAAAAAGAGATAGAATGTAGCACTCCCCGACCTCTCTGTCCAACTAGGTGGTCTGTGCGAATGGCTGCCATAACAACAGCCATAGTTGCTTACCCTGCTATCATGGATGAGCTGCTCGATATAGCAAGTTCAAAAGCACAACAAAAAGACAAGGCTCGGGGCTTATTCGACCAAGCGGAAAAGTCTGAAACGTTTTTCGGTCTACTAATTTGCCGAGAGATATTCGAGCCAACTGAAAAGTTTAGCATAAGTCTTCAATCAAAGACGATGACAACTTCAGCAGCCAAAGAGTGTGCTGATACTGTCTTGAATGTGTTGGGATTATCAAGAACAGACACAAGGTTTGAGGAACTGTTATCTGAACTCGACCATTATAAGGACAAGTACGCATTGAAAGAAATGACAGTGCCTAGGAAGAGATCGGTTCCTGCGAGATTAGAACATACCGATAAGCCTTCTACTCCGCACCAGTTTAAATCTCCTGAAGAGATTATGCGAAAGGCATATTTTGAGACACTGGATACAGTTCGAAACGAGGTAGAAGAAAGATTCTGTCAACCAGGTTTTGAGAAATGTTTGCAGTTAGAAACCCTACTGTTGAAGAAACAAAAGACAGAAGAAGATTTCAACATTGCATTTGATTACAAACTCAATGTTAACAGCCTAAAGAATCAACTAAATATGCTGCCTGCGCTATTTCCTGCAGGATACAATAACTTAGAAGATTTTCACAAAAGATTTCAGGTTCTACATCCTGAAACAAGGCAGCTTTTCCCCGAGGTCCTCCACATCTTGAAGTTATTGCTCGTAGTTCCTGCAACTTCAGCAACAGCTGAGCGTAGTTTTTCTATGCTGCGACGTGTAAAAACTTATCTGCGGTCGACAATGGGGCAATGCCGACTAAATCATCTCTGCATTCTCCACGCATATCAAGAACATGTAGATAACATGGACATTGATAAACAATGTGAAGAATTTATTCACAAAAATAATCACCGCCTGTGTGTGTTTGGTGATAACTAGAAAATGTTTGTTTGATAGTGAATGATTGTAATGCGATTCAAGGTTTCTTCTTGGAACTATAATAATGCCCCTTACTCAAAGTATTACGTCACAATCTGATGCAATGTAAGAATATGATTTAGAGCTATCGTGTATAAATGCGTGTTAATTAAGTGTGGATACAACTATATTTATGTTCCTAAGCTTGTTTAATTATTATAAGTTCTCATTAGGATTTTAAGATCCAGTCGTTCTTGTTCCTAAATTAAAATATGTCACAAAATCTAGGAAATCATCTACCTACTATACCTACCTAGTACACTGATATTAAGTGTGATATAAATCAGCATTACTGATTATTGGCTGTGTGGTTATATGTGTGTGATAATTCTCTGTGGTACATTAATTACTATGCCATAATTATAGGCAACTACTATTGTTACTTATTGACATTGATTAAAAGTGATTTTAATCCATTAGGCCTATACTTACTGATAATGACTTGTTTTGGCACGTCTGCAGTGTATTCTCCACTTCCCTTTCCCTTACCTTAAACCTTCTTTAGAGTAATGACCAACAATTTCGAAAATCCTATTATTGTTGGACGTGATAAGCCTATGCATATTCAATGGTTGTAGCATGTATTCTTCTATCTCTTAACTATTCCAATTTTATTTATAGTTTTATAGTTTTTACTGTACAAAAAATACATTAATTTGGTATTGCATTCAGCCCACGATTTTTTTCTAAAACGCACCAAACACACTCTAAAAACCTAATTTTCAAAATTTTCGCCTGCGGCGCTGTAGTTGGGGGGCGGGGCCCCCCAAACCCCCCGTGCTTGGCAGCAGATTTGTTGTTCCCCCCACTCGAAAAGGAGTTCCTACGCGCCTGAAGTGAGAGGCATCTACCGAGGTAAAGATGTTGTCGATTAGGGAACTGCTAGTACTGGTCACTCTAGTTGGGGAGGCAATGGTTTCATAGATGTTAAAGGAATGGACAAGATCAAGAAGTTTAGTGCGTGAGGTTGAGGGTGTAAGAAGATCAATGTTGAGGTCACCACCAATGACTATTTCTGCTATTGGGTGTATCTTGGTTGATAAGATTAGTAAATCTTCAAGCCTTGATAGGAATGTTTGAATATCTCCGTGGAGACTGTAGAGAGATAGAAACAATAATTTGGCGGTCATGAAGAAGCCAATACCCACCTGCACATTCAAAGGATTTTTCGAGGCAGAAGTCACTAATTTCAGGAATGTGAGATACGTTTAAATGGGGCTTGGAAAGTATGGCTACTCCGCCATGGGATAATAGTTTGCGATAGAAAATGTCAGTATTGGAGTAATTGGCAATGCAAAAGGAGTTGATTTCACTGGGCGTGAGCCAGTGTTCAGACAAGCATAGAATATCAGGGGAAAGTTTGTTGGTTACAAGTTCTAATTCTTCAATTTTGTTGCGAATAGAGCGGATATTTAAGAAATAAATTTTGGTGATTGGAGGATGAGGCGACAAGCAAGAGATTTTAGATACTAGGGAGGGAATGCCGGTAGAGGGGCAAGAAGAAAATTTGATAGTTTAGGGTCGTTAGGAGCAGGTAATGCAATTGACGAGCTAGGTTGTTTCGAGCGGGTCATGATAGGATCACGGGAAAAGCGGGTAAGTGGGAGCACTTGAGTAGAACCAAAGTCAGGAGGGGTAGAGAGGTTTGCCAGCTGTGAAGGAAAAGTAATGAGGGGCGCTGTGAAGTCATCTCCAGATGTCTGCGATCCTGTCGATGAGTTGTCATGGTCTGGGGTGTTAAAAACTGAAAAGTCATCGTCATCTTCAGAATGATAGGCCATAGCAGGTAGCATATCTTCCTCAGATGGATCTTCTTCAGGTCGACTAGCTTCAATATGGTGGCACTCAGGATCGACAGCCAACAACACTGATGTCTCTTGCTGGGATAAGCCTTCAAGGGTCTCGCATCGGCTGGGTACTGGATTCGTAGACTGCAAAGAGGGAACAGGCCCAATAGTAGTCTCTGCTGGTGTCACTTTATCAAGAGAATTGCGAAGGTTACAACTGGGAGCAGTGAACTTAAAAAAAGGCGTAGTTGCGGTCACTGCTTGGGACATATCTTCCATGGTCTTGCATTGGTCAGTTGCTGGGATCATGAGTTGCGATGGGGATAAACTTGTAGCCTTGGGTTCCCTAGGGGATTCAGTGTCGGGGTTGGCGATGGTTTCCAACTTGGATTTTCTGGGACCCTTCTGGATGGAGTAGGCCACGGCATCTGTAGTAGTTGACCTTATGGTTGCTAGCCTGTAGACCTTAATCTGGATCTTAGAGTTTTTGAAGATTGACTCCAGAATTGATTTGATTATGGGCCAATCCTGTCTGTCGAGACCACAGCAGATTCGAGGCATTACTAGATGGTATATATTGTAGAATGTACAATATTTTTTTTAGACTTTTCAGGGATGTTATTATGTCTTCAAGGTATGGTATGTCGTGAGATTTAGCTTTCGTTATTAGGTAGAAAACCATCCTGGAGCTGTGATATAGAGTGGCCAGTTCGCCTATGCCTTTGTGTTGTCCTAGAAGGTAGGGGATATTCTCAAATCTTTTTCTAAATTTATTTGCAATTCCTTGTTGCATTTTGAGATCAGAAGCCACACAGTGTACCAATGGTATGGAGTTGTCTGATTCAAATATGTCACCTAGACATTCAGTAATGCAGGATGACTGGTTTAAATAAATGTCATGCCAAGACGAAGGGAATGAGGTAGAGTCTATTGAGGAGTGCTTGAAAACCAGCTGGTTAGTATAGCTTGTCTGCGGAAGAGGGCCAGAATGTGTACGAATATTGGGAATATGCATGGTGTTCTTCTTATGTGGAATAAGACATGGAGAGTTAAGACGATTGCCATGAGTTTCCATGGAGCAGCATGTCTCATTAAAAGGGGTATTAGTAGTGGTTGTGAAGGTTGTCTGAAGCTGCTTCAGCTGCTCGGGAGCTTGGTGTAGGTCCAACGTTTTGTTATTAGCAGTTGCTTTAGCATTGATGGCACCAACTAGGTCTGGGCTAAGTCCTGGTTGGTGGACTGAGGTGGTTGAGAAGTGCTTGATAGGATCATTAATGGCGCTGAAGTTCTAAGGTTCAGCTGCTTTCAGGGATGAAGAGATAGGTATAGTCGGATACGGGATCCAATCCATTGTACAGCAAACTTCCAGCAACATTTTGTGGAGTTGAAGACTGCCTTTTTTGCTGGGGTGTAGGCCTCCTTTGGACAAGTCAGCTTTAGACATCCAATTATTGGACTCTATGTACACAGAATTTAGAGACTTACAAGCTTGTTTGATCTTCTTGTTGACAGAGTTCACAGTCTCATCAGCAATGTCCATACGGTATAATATGCTAGAATAAGCTATCGTTGCGGAGGGGTACATCACCTTAGCCGTCTGTATCAGTCTCTTGACATTATCTGCCAATTGTTGAGTTGTCATGGAGTCTAAAGAATTTGTCCCATTGTGTATGATTACCGTGTGTACTGATGTGTTTGGCTTACCCTCATTGAGTTTTTTTCAAGTTGATGTGGCTGCGATCCTCCCAGCAAACAAAGTGAAGTCTTGATGTTATCTTTAAGAGGTCACTGTAATGAATTCACTGATATCTTTAGGAGGTCACTAATGATTCACTATGATATCATTACGATGTCTTCAGTTTCTCTAAATGTCCCACATATACGGTTCGTAATGATGTCATTAGAAGGTCATTTTTTTATGATTTTTTAGATAATTTTTTTATGGCGTCGGTAAGATATATCGTTAAATGATATCCTTATGATGTCAATAGGAGATCACGGTCCGGAAGCAACACTAGCGCGATCTAGTAGCCACGCAATGAAGCCATCAATGGCAGAAAATTTAATAAAAGTAATATTTCCTCCGAAGTTATGAACTTTGTTTTGACTGAGAGTGTACCACGGTACCTGATCGACCTGTATAGAGAAGAATCACATATCTAAATTATATCGCCAAGACCAGGACTAGAACCCGGGACCCCTACCTCCATAGTCGAACGCCTTCTCCACTCGGACACGGTGCCTGTGAGATCCCCGCCGCGCTACCGGCATATGAGATGGAGCCCGCGCGCGAGGGTCTGCGGCGTGTTCGCGCGCTCTTACAAAACAAACACTTGTGAATTCTTCGTGGTCTTCTAGCATATTTGTTGGCCCCCTTTTCTAAGAATTTATTATTTTATGTATTAATTACTTTGTGTTTCAGTTCATTTCCTTTTTTGTGGTTTGAAGACAGTTGAGAGCAAAAATTGAGAACTCAGCAATTCTCGAAATGTTACAAGTTAGTTTTTTCCCATGCCCAATAAAAAAGTTCCTTAATATAATATCACCTTAATTAGAATGTGATCATTGTATAGATAGGCCTACAAAATAAAAGAACATATTGTTTCAATCAATGATTTCAAAAAGATGTTATGTTACTTTTGCAATTAGGAAATATATCTTTAAACTATCATTGAATGGCATCATAAATTATGATTAAGAAGTGAAATATACAAAATAATATACCCACTTTAACGTTCATAATCATGAATGTATTATTCCGAATGTGCATCAAAAACATTTTATTATTACCAGAATATTGAATCAACAGTGATGGGTGAAAAATGGGTTAAAACATAAACAAAATTACATCCGGTGATTTGTATGGTAGATATAATCTGGCTTAAGCCTAATTCGTTAATTTTCGTTCCCCATCGAATGGGAACAACGGTTGTTAAACCTGAAATTTAGGTAATGTCTGTATAGGCCTACTTTTCAATTTTTTTTTATAAAAGTTGAGTGGAAGTTTTGGGAAAAGCGCTTTTATGAGCTTTTTTGCTATAGTAATTATTGTTTTGGATTTTATTTTTTGGTTTATTTCGAGTAAGGACGCGTCAACCGTTAGGTCATAATGCACCACTCTAACCTAGGCGGGGGGATGAGGAGGGGCGCATGCTGGTCAGAACCAGCCACGGGTAAGAGGAGGAAAGGGGGTTCTCACGTCGCGGTCGTCATTGTCTTGTCTTCGTAATCGTGCACAGCTCGCCCCTGTGTGTGACACGTATACACAACCTTTCTACGAAATCATAATCATAATCAGGAGGGGCGCGAATAATCTTTGCCGTTGAAGCGCCCTTAAACTACTAATTGGATAATTGGACAATAAAAATTTCATCGCAATTGGAGTTTCAGTTTAGCCGGAATCGTGTTAACAAACAGCCAAAAATACAAAAAGAAAAAAAGAAAAAAAAAACATTCCGGATTTTTGTCTCCAGTGTAGTGAAATGGAATCTTCGCTACGCTCATCCAAATAAGACATTATTACAAAAAAGTGTGTATCATCCAGTGATTTTAAAAAGATGTACTTAGGATGTCAGTTAAAGATACAATCAGCACGTGTCTCGTAATGGCATCGGGAAGATGTCTTTAAAGTATCAATCAAAGACATCTTTAATTCTAGGAATTTAACGAAAAATTGAAATAAATTGTGTGTGTATGGGTATTAAATTATGAATATTTTCATAATGTTTACAAAAACACATTATAACTAAAAAAAATAGTATCAACTAATGATTTCAAAAAGATGTTCTTAAAAAGTCAGTTAAAGATATATTCTACATGTGTCTCGTAATGACATCGGGAAGATGTCTTTAGAAAATCATTTATTGACAGCTTATATTAATGGGAATTACTGAAAAATACAAAATAAATGACGTGGTTGTACGTCTTAAATGATAAATATCAGATAATGTTTAACAATAACACATTATTACTAAAAAACATTGTATCAACTAGTAATTTCAAAAAGATGTTCATAGGAAGTCAGTGAAAGATGTATGCTGCATGTGTCTCGTAATGATATCGGAAAGATATCTTTCAGCTTCCACTAACCGACGTGAAACATTAATGACACGATTGGGAACTTCTAATGATATCAGTGTGTTTGTTGGGCTGGGTAAGTGACCAAGTCATAATTTTTACTTTCTTTTAAGTAGAGGCACCCATTGAACATAGAGTCGGCAATGACCTTAGATCCATGGCCAAAGCTTATTTTCAGTGAAGGATCAGACATCAACATTCTGGAGTTACTGCATGAGCCAATTTCCGGTCTGTGTTCAGGACTATGCCTATTCAGAAGTAGCAAGTTTGGTTGAGGTTTATCTTTTTGATGTTGTTTTGGTCTGTTGTGCCGTGAAAGAGCAGGGAACTCGTTAAGATCGTAAAGTGGTTTGAAGGGGTTAATTGATTCAAAGCTGTTGCTGAGTTTCGGTTTCGACTTGTGTTTTGGGGGAAATGTCATAGGCCAAGGCCTGGGTGTATGATTCAGGCTTGCTTTCGATGGGTATTGTTCCTTATGGTTGTGGGAGGGGAGTAGTTTAAATCCAGCTTGAGTTGTCTTTGCTGACAGTTTGGGAGCACCATACCTTGGGCTGGGCCTAGAGCTATGTGGCACACTGCTCCACTCTGTTTCAACTGCAGTACTAGACCTATTCTTGAGCAGGCCAGGGCACGTTCCAATTGGCTTAGGCACTGAATTGGCAGATGGATCAGTAGGCCTACTGGTGTCGCTCGTGTGATTGTGGTTTTTCTCCAGTTGTCGAGTGGTAATTGGTTCATCTTTGAATTCAGTTGCAGTAACTTTAAGGCTCAGGCTGTCTGCCAGTGTCAATAGAGTTTTTATCAGGGTTTGAATCTCATCAAGGATGGGTCTCGGCAGTAATTCAGTGGGTTTCACTTGCGTTTACGACGAGATACTTGCAGCATGCATTATTGCAAGATTGTAGGAGGCTACAACATGGTGTAGGCTTACCAGAGTGATTTGGCAAAGCCCCAGGGATAGGCCCATTCAGTGGCGTGCAAAGTAAATCTTTTTCTACTGGCAAGTCGCTGCAAGGCGGACACAATGGATTTGGTTTAGATAATACGTCAATGTTGTTATTGCATTTCTCAATATTTCTTGTCTTATTTTGACCGAAATAAGATGGGACACAATATTTATTTAGAGCTTCTTTCACATTAATCTTCTGTTTAATGAGCTTATCAAATAGTCTTTCCAATAGTTCACGTTTACCAAAAACACTTTTAGAAGTTATGTTGTAATAACAAAGTTCTGTTTGAATATTATTAAATGTCATATAAGACAAACATTTGTTATAAAAATCAGCATTAATAGAGGCAGCCATAGTGAAATGGATTTTGCCTAGCCTTGCTTGCTGAGGCTTACCAAAACAAACTACTTAAAGTTGTATAACTAAAGTTTTAGCTTACCAATTTAAATTATTTATGTTGCAAAATGTTTCTTGAAGTTCACTTATCCTTTTGAGTACAAAGTAACTTAAACTTACACCTTTTACATCACATTAAATAAATTAAACCTTCAGAACATAACATTTAGATAAGAAGCTTGTTTGTTTGGTTGCCATGGAGTTTAGTACAAATAATCACAAAAATGGTTAATTTTTCTTAACTTTATTGACCAACTGATCATGTATCTAGATTAAGGGCGAGTGTTGGAATGATCTTCTTATTCTTATCTAACTACAATTGTTAAGTTGGTATTACTACTAGTTGGTACGACAACTATTTATCTGTATTGTGTTGGCAACACTGTATACTTGTCGGCGTCCCTTCCGTTGTGAATAAACATGGTTGATGCAAACTGTAGTTGCTTAATCTTTTAAAACAAGCGCAAAACTGAATAAATCCAATACAATAAATAAAAAGAAATAGTAAAATCTTAATAATAAAAACTAAAATTTACGTATAGTGCTACACTTTTAAGGAATTGTATAATAGGGTGCCTTATAGAGTTAACATGTTTGCAGGCATTGTGCAACTTTTACATTCAATAAACACATAGGGCTACAAACATAATTAGGCCTACCTAGAATGAGTAAACAAACATTGTAAAGCTGTCTGCGTATTGTTGTGATTGCTAGGCTTACCGCCTACGTGTCACTACATATTTTCTCCTTTCTGGTTTCAGGTTCATCTCAGACG